>JASANA010009468.1:0-23106 GCA_030248095.1 Ptycholaimellus sp. GST1_10 | reverse complement strand
AGCTAAACCTTTGCGAAGGATTTTGTCCCGCTCCTCCAGCAGCTGGTACTTTTCGTAGAGCTGACACCGCTTGTCGACCAACCAGACGTTTCAGCTGAACTGCTGGAATTGAGCTGGAGGGTCTGTAGAAGGAGGAGATGGTAGAGTTGGGGAGGGAAGCAAGGGACCGATCTCAGTCCTGGACAGGAGCTTAGGCTGGGCGGCGTTGAGGCCGATGACGGGGGCGGAGACGGAGGCGGTGAGCGTTGTGCGGGCCTTTCTCCAGTCCGCTAGCGAGGGCACTTCCGCTTCTGCAGTCCATCTCTGCATAATACCTCCTCTAGGCTGTCCAGGGTGTCAACTGGGTGGCGATGGCTTGCTGGACAGAAGCTTCAGGGGTGGATTTGGGTATGACCCGAGCACGGCGGACGCTTTTGCCGGGTCCAGTGCTGTCCTCGCCTCGGCTTTGGCCGCCTCATCCTAACTCTTTCTTCACTGCTTGAGTGAAAAAGGGATGAAGGGAGGGGGACGTGAGTTTTGAAGATGAGGGTGGCGGAGTTGTTGGTGGAGCAGCGAACGCGGAGTGGGGCGGTGATGGGTGAAATGTTGCCGGAGTGCTTCTTCCGTGTTCCAGGGTGTCGCGGAACGTCGAACAGGCGAATTGTCCGCGAACGATGCATGGCTTCTGCAAATAGCCTACGGTTAGCGACCAGTTACTGGGCTTCCTGGTGCTTGGATAGTTTGTGCAGGATGAAATGGTGGTCATAATAGTACAATAACTACTTTACCCACGGCTAGAAGATTAGCATGACTGGGCAGGAATGATGAAAAAACAAAAAGACAGAGGATGAACCATTGTCCTGTGCCTTCTCCAGGCTGGAATTGCGACGGGCTTTACTGGCGGCTTGCGGCGTATTGGCCAGGCGCTGACGACCTAAGCCTCTGCCTCCGATGCTCAGCATTCGACGCCCCCTTCCCTCGACCCCGCTCTTCACCATCATTCCCTGCCGCACAACCTAACTGATGAAAGGCGACAGACACAAATGGGCAGAAAAAAGAATGACTGTTGGCAGTAAATCTGGCAGGGGGGTTCCGACTGGTGCCAGCCACATGGCTGGAGGCAGTGGCGAAGAGGGATTTGGGCTTTGGCTGGGCAGCAGCGGCGAGTCCACTGCGCGGGGCTGCGAAGGAGAACTTGGGCAGGCCTTCTCCTCCATCCATCCCTGCCCGCCTCCTTGATCAGAAATGAACTTGATCTCTTCGTAAAGGCAGCGTTCTGGCGCGCAATTGATGCGCAGGTGTTGCGAGACCGTTTGGTGCGCGCGGGAATGCCCTCCTAGGCCATGCTGTCTGGGCGACGCACTCAGGTGACCTCCTTTGTTCCCTTTTGCTGGAAAAACTTTTGAGCTCACGCCGTCAAATTCACAAGGACCTGCAAATGAATTGCACTTATTAGGGTTCTTCTCTTTCATATTCTCTTTTATCGTTCAGGCTAGCGATGTTTGTCGAATGGATTGCATGTGTCTTAGAACCAAGTTCTCAGTGATAGCAAGGGTGTAGGTGTTTGCAGTGATGAGCAAGGCGTGCACATGCACTTCTGCTGAAAACATGGGCTGCAAGTGTACCAAGGTTTCCTTCAGCTGTCCTGAAGGCTGGCCTGCTGATAAGTGGTTTTGTGGCCTTTAGGTATGGAGCTGGGAGGGCAGAAGCGGGCATCGGCAGGCAACAGTCGCGGGGCCCTTCGAGTTCTGGACAATCGCCGGGGCCAACTCATGCAGGCCTTGGAGTCAACATCAGAGGAAGAGGAGGAGGAGCTCAAGCTCCTGTCCGAGGAGTGGCTGAGTCTCACCCGGACTCGTGATGCTGCTTTCCGCAAGCTCTTTCAGGAGGTCGCCCCCTCATTTTTTGCCGTCCGGCCATTTGTGTGGAGAAGTAAAGAAGAGACAAGTTGAGGAGCGAGCTCCGGGAGGTGGCGGAGTACATGGAGGAGCTGTACTGCCTGCTGAGAGAGCGACTGATGAGCGGCCTGTCCGTGGGCGCCTCCCAGGAGATCCTTTCTGCACTCGCCTCCGCCCTCGCACTCTGTCAAGGCTACCAGCTAGTGGGTATGTCAGTCTTTCATGGCATTCATCTTCTTTGACGAGAGTCAGAGCGGCCTTTCAGATGAAGCTGGTGGGAAGCTGAGTCAGCTGGAGCTGGAAAAGGCAGCGCTGCCAGGCCTAGTATTGCTTAGCCCTTGGCGGAACCGGGAGTGTAGGTATTGAGAGAGAATGTTTTGAGGCTCCGCTGGAGGTGCGGAGTTCGGACTACGGGACGGGCGGGACGAGCAGTGAGGAGAGTCCGTTGGGGGAGGCCGGCGAGACTCGACCTCCGACATCCTCCGACTCCTTCAACGCCTCCTTCGACACCCCCCGCTCCACCCTTCACACCGCCTCCACCGCCTTCCTAGCTCGCAAAGCCCAGGTCCCCACTCAGCCTCCTGACTGCTCTGGTTGAGCGAGGCGGTGATTGTGAGGCCCTGGTGAGCGGTGCTCGGGCGATGCACTTCGGAGCTGGGTCGGCGGCGGCCTACTCGGGGATGAGCGCGGCGGAGTTGAAGAGCGAGCTGTTGACCGTGAGCGAGGATGAGGACGGCGCCGCCAGCATCCTGTCTGATGCCTCCGTGGACTAGACCTGCTTCTTTTTTCATACCCTGCTCTTTTCTAGCTATTTATGCCTACGGGTAGGCTTTTGGACGGTTTTATGCCAGCAGCCTTGAGTGGCTTTTATTTGCCGTACACTGGATATCAGCATCAAGGGAACTGTGATAAAAGACATAATCAAGGTATCGGAACGATCTGGACAACTTTGCTTGAAAAACAAATTAGCCAGAGTTACTAACACAAATAGTGCAAACTACGGCCAACTAGACCCAGGAAAAGGTTGGAATAAAAGGACATGCATAGCGTGCTGGTTGGGGAACAGGTGCTGTGAAGAGGAGGAAAGGGAGCTGGAAAGGAAGGCTGGTGTAGTGTTCCGGGCAAAGGTTGAGGAGGAGAGGAAAAAGCAGGCTGGGAGGAGGGGAGGTTGATTACGCGGGGTGCAGGAAAAGCGAGAGCGCGCCAAGGGCTGGGGCAGTCAGTTGTCCCGCCCCCTTGTCAGCCTCAACCTGCCTAGCCCCTTCCTCTTCTCTTACACCTACACACTCTCACTTCCACCAACAGAGCCTCATTACCCACAGACCGCTCCACTCATGCTGCAAGGTGTTTTGGGCCAAGTAGAGGCCGAAGACTGACGGTTTTTGAGACCCTTTTGCTCCAAGGGGTGTGCGGGAGCGGAAGACAGGGAGCTTAGAGTTGAGTGAGTGGCAGGGCTCTGCTGCACTCCCTTCACTCTCCCCCCACCCCCTTCCAACGGCTAATGTGTCTAGATTCTGCCCCGCCCCATCACAACGGCGTCCCCTTTTTTGTTCTAGGAGAAGAGCTTCAGGAGCTGGGCAAGGCCCGGAAGGAAGCCTTTGGAGGTGGATAAAAGAGCTGGTGGGTGGTGTATGGCGGCGGTAGAGAGAGAGATGTGGGGAGGGGATTGGAGAGGCGGCTTGAGTGCACCCGGCTGCCTCCACTCCCCTCCACCCGCCCTCCACTTGCATTAGTCCCCAGATTTCACGCCAATTTCACTCCGCAATTGCGCCCCTTTTTATTGCCTTTTAAGCGAAACCTTTGAGGGCGATAGGATGGCTGAGGGACGGGGGCCAGGCCTAATCCTGGGCTTAGAGGCTCTCCTCTCACTTGTCCCCTCAGCAGCCGTTGCAAGTGGAGGCCGTGGAGTTTTATTTGTTTGCCGCCAGGTGCGGAAGGGAGTGGGGCAATTGGTAGTGCTACTGGCGGTGTGTCTGTGTGCCTATTGGCACCCAGGAAGGTTGTGCGGAATGTTGCGGTCATCGAGGCAGTAGGCGGAGGGCTGGAGCCCCAAAGCCCTTGTCTTACAAGTGATGCGCCTTCTTCTGCCCAGATGGGCGCACTCAAGGGCCCCCCTCTGGAACCCCGCGTCCTCCTCACTCCTCCCTCCTCCTCCCAAAACCCTCCTGCTCTTTAGCTGGCCCTTCCCTTTTTTCCCCACCTACGGCTAATAAAATGGCCTATTGCTTTTGTTGTAGGAGCGGAATAGGCTGGGATAAGGGAAAAGAGATGAGGGTAAGGATGATAGGCTGAGGATGAGAGGCTGGACAACGTTGGTCCTGCTGCCGCTGATTCGGGCCGACCACTTTGAATATGCACTTTACAACCATCTTATGGAGGTTGGCGAATTAGCTGGAAGCAGGAGGTGAGAAAGGGGAGGATTGAAGGGCTACAATCCTTTGGAGCGACCGGTGGCGAATAATTCGGAGCCAGTCGTCGTTACTCTGGGCATTGTCCTTCAGCAGATTGTTGATGTGGACGAAAAAAATCAGATTATCAAACTCAACGCTTGGCTCCAATATGTGCAGCCTTTTCATGTGTGCTTTTTCTGAGTCGCATGGCATTGACGGCTGCAGACTTGGAAGGACTACAAGCTGAACTGGAACCCAAAAGATTTCGGCGGAGTGTCTGATGTCCGCTTTCCTTACGGCACTATTTGGAAGCCGGATGTTCTCCTGTTGATTTTTTTACATTTTTCTACTTGTGCATGAAGAAATACTGCGTTGATTGCAGCTATAACAGCGTCGACAGCAATTTCGACAGCACGTACCCTTCCAACATGGCCAAAATTTTTGAAACCCTGCAATAGCATTAACTCCAAAAACCTTAATTTAGGTCGTATACTCGGATGGCACCATCAGCTGGATCCCCCCAGGTTTGCTCAGTTTATCCGCTAATGATTCTCAGCCTTTAAAAATCGCAATCGTGCAGGAATATTCGCCATTGCTTGCAAAATCGATATCACATGGTTCCCTTTTGACGATCAGAACTGCTTCTTCAAGGTGGCAATTGAAATCTTTGAAGCTGGGAAGACAGGGTTGTGTAATTTAGTTTGGGAGCTGGACGTACAACGGGTTCCAGCTGGACCTTCGGCCGGCGGACGAGAATGGCCTGGACATCTCCGAGTACCTGCAGAACGGGGAATGGGCTTTGCTCGGTTCCTTGCCTCTCCTTCCCCTTCCCCCCATTCCACGCTTCCTCTTTCCAGGCACGCCTGTCAACCGCTCCGAGAAATACTACGACTGGTAAGCCGATAGCTTTCCTCTTTCTTCTCAACCGCTGCCCTGCACGCCACTTTCCAGCTGCCCTGAGCCCTACTTCGACCTCAAGTTCTACCTCAGAATGAGGAGAAGAACTTTGTACTATGGCTTCAATTTGATCATTCCATGTAAGCCCTCTCTATCGAGCTCACTTATTCAGTCCTCTAATAAGCAGTTTGCAGCCCTGTTGATATCGCTGATGACAGTGCTGGGCTTCACGCTGCCTCCTGACGCGGGCGAAAAGATTACCCTTGGTCTCTGCTTCTTTGCTGAGTTCTTCAAAGCTCTCGTTCACGACTGGGATTTCCAGAAATTACGATTTTGCTATCCGTCTGCTTTTTTCTGTCAATGGTGGCGGAGATGACGCCGCCTACTTCGGAGGCCGTTCCTCTCGTCGGTTCTCCCCTTTCCTCTTTCCTCATTTCAAGCCCCTCTAAGCCAGCAGCGGTTGAGGGGCGTTCTTCAGCTGCTGCATGATGGTTGTGAGCGCCTCCGTAGTCACCACCGTCCTCGTACTCAACCTTCACTATCGCACCGCCGACATGTATGAGATGTCTCACTGGGTAAGAAAGTGATCAGTTTCACTTTGCCCCTAGGAAAAAAATGATTTGACAGACTCGAGCGATACTCCTGAACTGGCTGCCTTGGATGCTGCTGATGAAGAGGCCTGGTCATATTTTCAGCCGCAAAAATCTGCCCAACCCCTTTGCTGCCAAATTCAAGGTTTTTTCGTTTTGGTTCTCTTGAGCTAGGAAAGTATGAGAATCACATTTTAATGTGCAATTGATTGATGCATTAGATCGTTGAGGAAACTGAGAATGAACAGCTCCTGAAGCGCAACGGCTCGGCAGACGACGGCTCTGACGTGAAGATCAATGTGGGACTTTTCCAGGGTTTGAAGCAAACTAAGAATTGGACTGAGGAAGGGGTTGGCAGGTTTTGCAAGAGGCGCAGGGGCTTGACATCGAGTATCGCATTTCGCAGTGTCTCAAAGAGCTGGCCGCCGGAGCTCACCCTCTCGACCCTGGCCAACAGGCACTCCTCCTCATGCTTCAGCGCATCTATTCCGAGCTGAAGGTGCCCAAACTGTTTTAATATTCTTTCACTAAATTACTCGCTTTCAAGTTCATCACGAAAAGAATGGAGAATGAGGATGAGTCCAGCGATGCTGAAAACGACTGGAAGTTTGCAGCCATGGTGGTTGGTGCTCTTCATTTCTTTTTGGGCGAACGCTTTCCGATGTATGAAATTGCAGGTGGACAGATTATGCCTGATAGTTTTTTCAATTTTTATCATCTGCTCTTCTTGTGGCATTCTCTTTTCAGCGCCGTACCTCGTTGCCTGATACTCAGTCGAAAGCTCCACTTATTTGGCTCAATCTTTCAATTGCCCTCTTCCTGGTCTCGCGCTTTTAGATTCTTTTATTATTAATTGCAATATGTCGATATGGAAAAAAACCCGAAAGGGACTCATTGAAAGCCTAAGTCTAAGCAGCCTAAACATGCGTGGAAACTGGAATTTGTTTGTTTCCCCAAAGACATTGAGAGATAAAAGCGATTTATGAACGTGAAATGAAGAAAAAGGTACATTTATTAGAACCAAGCCGCTGTCCTTTAAATATTTCTTTCTTCCGAAAGTTTACGTATCGCACATCCCCCAGCCAAGCAGCAGATGGCGCGGGCCCAGGGGAAAGCAGAGAGGCAGAGGATCGTCTAATCTGAGAAATAAGCAAAGTTCCACTGACGCAGATCAGAACTAGCTGATCTGAAAGCATTTATTAAATCTGGCAATTATTGTTGCAATCTAAAAGCAAGTTAGTGCACTAAAAAGCCACACAGCCACAAAGCGAAGATTCACACAGCTTACTTGGCTATTGTGGCATTGTGTGGGGTCAATGCTATTTAGTGTATGTATTGCAGGTTGAAATTACGAAATCGATAAGCAATCAATAATGGCGACCATAGTGAGATGTCTACCCAGGAATATGATGTTCCTCAAATGTATCCATGTATATAGGAAAGTGGAAAACGATGTGCTTTCGGGTCGTCGGCCCATCAGGATTGAAAGGTTGCCCTTGTCAAGGGATTGAATCTGGCGCTTGGTTGGCGCTATCTCTGGCGCTTGCTCTCTGGCGCTTGCTTGGCGCTAACAATGGCGCTGTCTCTGGCGCTGTCTTTGGCGCTGTCTCTGGCGCTTATATTGACCCTGACATTGCGCATTCAATCACATACCACACAGCATCACATACACATTCAAAATTATGGCTTTAATTATAGTGGCTAGATCTCGACAGGAAATACTGCAAACTCTCTGTCCTCAGTATCAATCGTCCATGCGGCAAGGGCTCTCTTCCCTAGCTGACGAGGATCAGAGGCGGAGTGTTTGCATTATTCGATGCCGTTATCTAGTCAAAATTAAAGTCTGACATCAACGAATAAACATCATTGATCAAGATGTTTCTTCGTTGACTTTTTTGGCAAATATTTCTATAATTTCTTGTTAAAAGCACAGTGCCAAAAAATGCACCTCCTCCGATTGGGCTAAACATTTTTCCTAGTTACAGGCCACCAAGTTAGCGTGGCAAGCATATTTAGTTTTTGATTTTTAAAAAAAATTTTGTGAAAAAATCTGAAAGTTTTTCATGCTGTAGCATAGGGAAAGGTATAAACAAATCATTCAAATCAGGGAAGTTTTCTCCCGTTTTCTCTTATCATCAACGGCAGGATATAGCTGACAGCAAAATACTTAGCCAAAAAACCAATATAAATCGATCCGCTGTGTTCCGCGCAGCTCAAAAACTGGCAAAAATGGTCATTATTTCTTATTTGTATTTGTATTTGTATTTTTTATGGTCACTTATTTGCAAGATTTTAAAATTTTTTATGTACTTCAAAACCCGATCTACGTCATAAACCTGACGAATAGTCATAATTATTAGTCCTAATTGATAAAAAAAATTTTGAAGGATATTTTTAGGGCGAAAATTTTGTAAAAAATTTGTTGGGGCGTAGATTTCAAAAATCGGATTTTTAGGTGCGTAAATAATTTTAAAATTATGAAAATAAGGCAAAACCCTACAAAAATGTCCAGAAATGACCATTTTTGCGAGTGTTTGTGCTGCGCGAAACACAGCGTATCGAATTTGATTTTTGATTGCTTTTAGCTATATCCAGCCCTGATGATGGGAGAAAATCGGAGAAGGCTTCATTGATTTTTAATGATTTTTTACACTTTTCCCTATGCTACAACATGTAAAACTTTGGGAATTTTTTCTGAAAATATTTCTTTATTTCCAAAAAACTAAATATGCTTGCCACGCTAATTTGGTGGCCTGTAATTAGGAAAAAAATGTTAGCCCAATCGGATGAGATGCCTTTTTTAGCACTGTGCCTTTAAAACAGCACGAAATGTAAATAAGGTGGGATTAAGTTATATTTACTTAGCCTATTGTTAAAGGCTGTGCATTTAGAAACCTACTAGTGCCGCAAGACGTTGTTGTTTTTGCCATCATACCTATTATCCATTCAATGTACTTTTGACGGTTATAGCTGCTTAAGTATAGTAAAAATAGTTCTTAAGAATGGTAAAGTTTGCACAAAACATAATAAACTAGGCATTAGCGGAAAATGCAGTTTTGAATGTCCGCGCTTTGTCCATATTTGTCTATTTTTCTCGCGTTTACTCAAACTTGCCTCTCATTGGCCATTTTATATGCACTTCCCACCAATCGTCATTCACGTCATTCCTCATATCTTCATCGCCGCACTCATCCACTTTCCTCGTTGGTCATTTCAGTTGTTATAAACATGCATCGTTGATAACCATATTTGCAAAAAATAAAAATTATTAGATTATAGTTTCTTTATAAGTTGTAGGCTGCATGTAACATGGTAAAAAGTGTCCACAACAAAGTTCTACAAATCAGGGTTCAATAATTTGCTCACTCTGGCAGTTTTCCAGCCTTATTCCTGAACCATGTTTCATGGTGGTCAGTTCCTGGAAACGGAATGAGAGGCTAGACTGGTGCGGTGAGGGACGAAAGTCGGAATGTCAGCATCCGAGCATCCAGGCAGAGTACAAAAGGTTTTGTGTCTAGACAGTCGGCTCAGTCGGCCCCATCAAGTAAAGTAAAGTGACCTAACCTAAAGTTCCCCAATCCCAACAGCCAGGACCTAAGTAAGCATGGATTGCCACCCGAATGAGCAGAAGATCCAGCCGCCCAGCACCCGCATCCCCCACTTCCCGTCCACTCTCACCCGCAAGCGCCTCGCCGTCCGCGGTCCCGGCACGGGGCTCGCTCTGGCCCTCCACCAGAGCCCGAGCTCCTTCGCCACCCTCCACCCGGACCAGCACAAGCTCCGCCGCCTCACCGCCGGAGCCGACGACGGCGCCGAAGACGTGAGCCTCCTCTCTTTTCACCCATCTTCTTCCAGACAGACACCTATTGCGTCATAGGCGGGAGAGGAGGCGGGAGGTGAGGCGGTGTTCGGGGTTTTCATACCAGAAATCCCGCGCCGCTTCCTGGACAACATCCTACAGCTGGTGCGCCAAGAGACGGGGGCGGAGGTTGGCCGGAGCGACATCAAACCCACTGGCCCCCATGCCAAGAACAAGTCCCGCTCCTACCGGCTCCAACTCCAAACCCAACAGCAAATGGATCAACTGCTCGCAATGCAAAATCCCAAGGTTCATTCATTGCCTCTCTCATTTTTTACCAGCTACACCATGGAATGAGGACGGATGATTTGAGATCTTCGTGAGCGGAAAGGAAACGGCAGTGAGGTTCGAGCCGCTGGCGGCGGGGGAGGACGAGGCGCTGCGTCTCTGGGACGCCACAGCCCAGGACGCCGCCCTCAGCAACATCGGCGGCATCCCCAACGTCGCCACCGCCTCCGCCCAGCAGTTCGCCTTCACTCGCCAGAAAGGGGTTCCTTCTCTTCTTCTCCTCTCCCCTGCAGGCATTGCAGTGTAGGATGTTGGCCTTGCAGTGTACGGTGTTGGCCTTGCAAGCCCCGGACGGGCAGCAGCACCCAGTCAGGGTGAAAGCGCCCAAAGGCGTCAAGGCCACCAAGTGGAGCGAGCTTGACACCGCCACCATTCACCGTCTACGGCGCAAGATCGACTCAGAAATCTCCAAGATCGTTCATTTTTTCCTCTTTCTCCTTTACTTCTGTTGAAGTAGAAGGGGAGGATTGATTGAAGAAGCGTGAAATGGCGGCGGTGGGGAGTGCAGCGGAGGAAGGCGCGGACGCGGAGCAGGCTGGCGAAGGACCGGACGTGGATGGCGCCGCCCCGCCACTTGTTAGCTACTCCATCAGCTTTTCTCTTCCACATTTTACATCGGCTTCTCTGCCCCCTCTGCCTCAAATAAGCTTTGCAACATGCAAAAGGGCATTCATTAAGTTACACCGCAATTTGATAAAAAGAACATATTTAAGAGAGCACTATTGAGGGGTTCAAACTGAGAGTGATAAATTTTCAAAGCGTCTTGATGAGTTAAATAAACATTTGGTTTTTTTTATCAACTCTCTACGATCAAGGGTAGATGAGCTATACGCTAAAAACCGTTTCAAAATCTTTTTAAAAATATAATTTTGATAACTTCAACTTGACTTTTCGCATTTTGACTGCAAAAATTTGACCAAAAAAACCAAAAATGACCAAAAAAATTTTTGTCTCAATATTTCATTATTTTGGCTTCAAAAAAATTTGTGGACTTGTAGTCCAGTGTCTGTATTTGTGCATAGTTTTTAGCATTAGTTTAAGTTGAAAAATATTGAAGTTAATACTTTGAAAAGATTGAAATTAATATTTTGAAAAAATTAAAATAAATATTAATACTTAATCAAAAATATTAAATTTTTAGAAAATCTGGTTGCCAAATGCGGAAACTCAAAATTTCATACCTAAATTGAAATTCTTTTATAAATTATTTTTTTAATTTTTTCTTTCAGAAAATCGGTTTTTCAAATAGCTTAGCTGCACTTGGTTGTAGAGTGTGGGTCAAGCAAACAAGACCACGTTTCTGTCAGGCTCTGTCTAAGGCTCCAAAGAATGAGCCTCCTTCTACTCGCATTTCTCCCTTCTTTCAGTAGAGATTGAATGGATGGTGATGGTAGGTGCTGGGTGGGCGACCAGCGTCCTGGTACCTGACCTTCGCGAGACTGTGCCGCACCGCCCTGGGGACCCTGCGCTTGTCGCCCTCCTTCCAGAACGCCAACATCGACTTCGACAAGCTGGAGGAGGAGCTCAAGCGCCAGTCCCTCGACCCTCTCACCGCACTCCAAAAAGACCAGAAAGCCAACACGGCCCAGGTTCCCCTTCACTCCCCGCAGGCCAGTAGGAGGAGTATGATCAAAAGAGGAGCTTGCAGAATGTGGAAGAGCGCCTGCAGGGAGCCTTCAGCCACCTCCTCGGTGTGCTGTCGCTGCTCCTCAGCGGCTGCCTGCAGGCCCGCAACAACTTCCACATGCCCACCTCACAGGCCGGTCCACCCTCCTTCTCTCTTCTCCCCTCCTCAGACTCCACTGCATCGCTTCCTTTCAGAAGCGGCAGTGCTGGCCCCACTCATGGACATGGCCCAGCAACAGCTGGCCAACAAGGGCCTTGAAGGAGGCGACGAGCGGTCGTCGGTGGGAGAGCCGGAGGAGGAGGTCCAGGCCCTCCAGCAGGAGGATTCCCTGCCCCTCCCCCGCGCTCCAGCCCCCGACCCAGCCAACCTCACCCAACCCCCGCCTCGCAAACGGGTCCACTTCAATCCTCAAGTCCGCGTCCAGCACCAGGTTTCCCTCTTCACCCAGCAAACGATCGCTTCAAATTCCTCATTTCAGGAACGGACTCCCACGGAGCTGGTCGCCGCCGAAAACACTGGCATCAAGCTCGTCGCGCAAGACCTACGCGGCCACACGGAAGACGTCATCAGCGTCAGGTACATCCCCCACCTAGCTCTTTTTTGTCCAGGAAGGAAGGCTGTGGGATTGCAGCAATCTGAGCCAGACCTGGATCAGGATGCTGGTGGCGATAGAGGCGTCGGTGGCGAACGAGTGGCGTTGGTACCCGCCCTACCAGGACATCCCGCCCGGAGGCCAGGCCTCCATCATCCCCTTCCGCCGCACCTCTGCCCCACTGCCCCCGCCAGACCAGCGCACGCTCTCTTTCAAGGTTCCCTCTCATATCCTTCTCATTCTTACACCCTCCTCCACTCAATAACTCATTTCAGATCCAATGCTTCGGCATGGAGCGAGAGCGGCTGCTGGTGGAGGGGGTCGGTGGCGCGGAGCTGTTGGCATCCCAGCCCGGCACCATCCACCTCTTCGCCAGCTGGGACGAGGAACGGGCGGTGGGCCTCCACGGCACCGCCGGTGTCCTCCAAGGCGCCCACCCACTCAGCCCCAACTCCCGACGCCTCAAGATCCGAAAGGCCAACGCGGAATGGCAAGTGGAGACGACGACGGAGACGGAGCAGGGCAAGCAGACGCCCACTGCGATGGACGGGGATGACGACGAGCTCTCCCCAGCCCTGCAGGCACTCCACGAGGCCCTGGACGCTGCGGTCTTCCGCCCCCTGCGCGAAGCCGCCAGCAGCCAGCCTCCCAGCCTGCCCCCTCGACTCCAGCAGTGGTGCCACTACTTCAGCCCCTCCACCTTCCTCCGCCGCCTCCACTACATGCTCGCCCAGGACATCCACGCCAGCCTTCGCCTCTTCAGCGAAGAGCTCCAGCGCCTGGCCCAGCCTCGCCTAGCCACCCTACAGGCCGCCCTCATCGCCTCCCTCCACGACACCAACGTCTTCAAGGACCTCCTCCTCGGCCAGCGATCCTTCCATCCCATCCTCCATCGCCACCTCTACACGCCGACCTAGCAGCTCCTTGAAGACACAACACCTCGCCCTCACCCTTCCCCCACAAGATCCCCATCTATTTAAGTCCTCGCACCCATCCCCATGACCCCATTTAAATTCACCATCTTTTTATACTGCAATAGTACTAGAGTGGCCTTCCCCTTTCATGTCTGACTGCATCACCTTTGCCCTCTAGCTAGTTTACCGGGTCTGTTTTTAGGTCGATTAAAATTGGAACATTGAAAAAACTTCCACAGCAAAACAGGCAGCTCGAGAACAAAAGAAAATAGCATCATGTTGGACCATGCAATATTTCGGATTGGAGCAGCTCATTTTTTGTCCCCAGCGTTTGCAGTGACTATGGTTTGCCGTTAAACGCAACAGCAAAGCGGCAAAGACAGAAGGAAAACTAGTAAAGGAAACATAAACGATATCTTTTCACTGCCAGTAAAAAGTAGAAGGAAGTGCAGGCCAGCTCTTGCAGGAAAAAATAGGCGGCAAAGACAAGACTGGCCGGGAGGAGCATGAAGAGCAGCTGTATCTGTTCCAGGCTTATTCCAATCGCCTGCCTGTACCTGCCCCACTGAGGGAATGCTTGAGGTTCTGCTGTTTACCTCCTCTCATCCTGTGCACAGACGTGCCGACGATAGCGATTCTTCAGCCGCCGCACTTCTTCCTGCATCACATTCCAAGTCCCGGCGTCAAGATGCAGCTGCTTCTTCCAAGTTTTGCTCAAAAGGAAGACTCTATCAACGGAAAGAAAAGGGGCTTGGAAGTGTACCTCACGTAGGTGCCGGTGAGGTACTGAGGGTAGTTGGGTAAGGGAGCCACCACCAACTGACTGGGGCACAGCAGAAGCGCTAGATTGGGCTCCACAAAGGCCCAGTTCACGTAGACGGCCCGGCCTGGCTTCTGCACTGCCGCCTCTGCTTTGCTGGGGATTGTGCCCCTGGCCAGACCCCTGGAAACTGCTTCACATTCTAATCAGAAGCAACGGCACGGAGAGGAAGTGGGAGCAACTGATGAAGCAGACGCTGGAATAGCGGTCCGGTGGACGTCCTGTTGGACTGAATGGCTTGAAAGCTGGAGTCCAGGCGGTCCAGCACCAGCTCCACGCGGCCTTCTTCCACCAGCTCTAGAGACGGCCTTCTGAGGTTTGTAGGGAAGGGGATGGGCTGAAAGCTGATAGCTGATGAGCTGAGCAGCGGTGGTGATGGGCGGGCGGGAATGGAGCGGTGCGATGAAAGTGCTGGTGACGAAGGACTCCATGAGCGCCAGGGCCAGGACCTGGAGCAGACCGACGAGGAGACGTAGCAGGGCCGTCAGCCGCCCAGCACTGCCCAGACGGCGAAACCAGAAGCGGCAGAGGAGGAAGACGCTGAGGAGACTGGCGAGGGTGAGGAGCTGGGGAGAGCGAAGGGAGCGGAGCTGGGGTAGGATGTCGGCTCGGTAGAAGGCGACAAGGCGGGTGCTGGCGAAGGGCTGGAAGGTGGCGTTGGGCCCGCCCACGCGCCCTGGCACATAGGCGGAGTAGGGCGGAGTCATGGCGGAGTGCCCGCCTTTCACCTGCACTACATTCATCTTCCACACTTTCCTTCCAGAGTGGCAAGCCAACTTGGCCAAGCTCGGAGGCTCCGTGGCCAGGGTCCCCGGGGAGACCGAAGAAGGGAACGTGGAAGATGCGGAAGCGGTGCTGGCGGAGCGTCAAGCTCAAGCTTCTCCGCACAAACTCCGTCCAGTAGTCCTTGCATCGAGGA
This sequence comes from Ptycholaimellus sp. GST1_10, assembly GCA_030248095.1. Classification (NCBI taxonomy): domain Eukaryota; kingdom Metazoa; phylum Nematoda; class Chromadorea; order Chromadorida; family Chromadoridae; genus Ptycholaimellus; species Ptycholaimellus sp. GST1_10. Next base: position 8,333 of record JASANA010009468.1, on the reverse strand, counting down.
TAAGAACGTGGGTAGAGCCCTGTTAGTTGGCAAGGGCTTTTATGAGCCACTGCTATTGGAATAGTTGCCTTCATTTTGTCCATGACAGCCATTGCAATCACTGAAAATCCAAACTATTTGAAGGTCGCGTCTCTTGGCTCAGCGGAAACTCAGATCATTTTGAAATGTCACTACACAAACCGAATCTAAGCGCCACAAAACCTGAATAGTCACTCTGGATCACTATTCTTAAATAACACTCGGCGTCACTATTTTTGGTGCTTTAAACTAAGCCCTTATGGACAGAAATGTCAGTTTCCGAAAAGTCATCAGGCGGGAAGTTTGCCAGCTCATGTTTCTCAAACGGCAAATAAAGACAGAGGAGGCAAGCTGGCAAGCACAGTTTTTATGTCCCTTTCTTCCGAGAACAAAACTGCCAGTAGGAAGGGATTCAGATTTAGTTTCAGTTTCGAAGGGACCTTTCGGGCTAAATTGTGTTGAAGTTCGAGCTGCAAAGCATGAAATGGGCTTAAAATTAAAGCTTCAAAATTGAATAAAAAATTTGATCTGAAAAATAAACCATACACCCTATTCGTAATCAAATTCTAAATTATTTTTCCAGCCAATTTGACAAACCTTATGTAAAGCGTCTGTCTGCTAATAAAAAGGCAATTCGAAAAATGAATGTAGCTTTGAAGATTTTGAGCATCAATCCTCGAAATTTACTCGACACGCCGAGTTAACGAAATACACTTTTAGAGCATTGCCAAAAACAAGGATCTACCAACTGTTGCCTAATTTATCCAGATAATTTATTTTTAAAACGGTTTTTATTACATTACGAATAGATCAAAAAGAAATCGAAACAAATACATTGACAAGAACTTTGGGAGGGTGAAATAACAATAAAAAACCTACTTCAGGGCGGAATAAGTCTTTGTGGATCTTGACTGCCTTGACGGCGGTGGCGCCCTGTCGATTATTTGGGCCTTTTTTTCAGAGCTGTGCTTGGAGACGGCCGCTTTGGCGTTTTGCTCTGGCTGGTAGAAGGGGCGGATGATCATTGGTGATGGGGTGCTGGAGAATGATTGCGACGGGGTAGGGGAGGGCTGGGTGAGGAAAAAGCTGAAGCGGAGCCCAGAAGCACCAGTAGAGTAGCCAGGCGACCGGTTCCATGCCCGGGGCTGCTTCGGCTGCGCCCATGCTCCGGATGATAGGGTAGGGAATGGTGACGATGATGTAGAGGTTGTTGCTCTTCAGCTCTCCGGAGATGCCTATGATATGATGACGGCAATGCTGAGCAGGAGCAGGATGTGAAAGATTGACTTCGAGATGCCCAGTTTGGCGACGAAGAGCCCAGAAGCACCAGTAGAGTAGCCAGGCGACCGGTTCCATGCCCGGGGCTGCTTCGGCTGCGCCCATGCTCCGGATGATAGGGTAGGGAATGGTGACGATGATGTAGAGGTTGTTGCTCTTCAGCTCTCCGGAGATGCCTATGATATGATGACGGCAATGCTGAGCAGGAGCAGGATGTGAAAGATTGACTTCGAGATGCCCAGTTTGGCGACGAAGAGCCCAGAAGCACCAGTAGAGTAGCCAGGCGACCGGTTCCATGCCCGGGGCTGCTTCGGCTGCGCCCATGCTCCGGATGATAGGGTAGGGAATGGTGACGATGATGTAGAGGTTGTTGCTCTTCAGCTCTCCGGAGATGCCTATGATATGCTGACGGCAATGCTGAGCAGGAGCAGGATGTGAAAGATTGACTTCGAGATGCCCAGTTTGGCGACGAAGAGCCCAGAAGCACCAGTAGAGTAGCCAGGCGACCGGTTCCATGCCCGGGGCTGCTTCGGCTGCGCCCATGCTCCGGATGATAGGGTAGGGAATGGTGACGATGATGTAGAGGTTGTTGCTCTTCAGCTCTCCGGAGATGCCTATGATATGATGACGGCAATGCTGAGCAGGAGCAGGATGTGAAAGATTGACTTCGAGATGCCCAGTTTGGCGACGAAGAGCCCAGAAGCACCAGTAGAGTAGCCAGGCGACCGGTTCCATGCCCGGGGCTGCTTCGGCTGCGCCCATGCTCCGGATGATAGGGTAGGGAATGGTGACGATGATGTAGAGGTTGTTGCTCTTCAGCTCTCCGGAGATGCCTATGATATGATGACGGCAATGCTGAGCAGGAGCAGGATGTGAAAGATTGACTTCGAGATGCCCAGTTTGGCGACGAAGAGCCCAGAAGCACCAGTAGAGTAGCCAGGCGACCGGTTCCATGCCCGGGGCTGCTTCGGCTGCGCCCATGCTCCGGATGATAGGGTAGGGAATGGTGACGATGATGTAGAGGTTGTTGCTCTTCAGCTCTCCGGAGATGCCTATGATATGATGACGGCAATGCTCAGCAGTAGCAGGATGTGAAAGATTGACTTCGAGATGCCCAGTTTGGCGACGAAGAGCCCAGAAGCACCAGTAGAGTAGCCAGGCGACCGGTTCCATGCCCGGGGCTGCTTCGGCTGCGCCCATGCTCCGGATGATAGGGTAGGGAATGGTGACGATGATGTAGAGGTTGTTGCTCTTCAGCTCTCCGGAGATGCCTATGATATGATGACGGCAATGCTGAGCAGGAGCAGGATGTGAAAGATTGACTTCGAGATGCCCAGTTTGGCGACGAAGAGCCCAGAAGCACCAGTAGAGTAGCCAGGCGACCGGTTCCATGCCCGGGGCTGCTTCGGCTGCGCCCATGCTCCGGATGATAGGGTAGGGAATGGTGACGATGATGTAGAGGTTGTTGCTCTTCAGCTCTCCGGAGATGCCTATGATATGATGACGGCAATGCTGAGCAGGAGCAGGATGTGAAAGATTGACTTCGAGATGCCCAGTTTGGCGACGAAGAGCCCAGAAGCACCAGTAGAGTAGCCAGGCGACCGGTTCCATGCCCGGGGCTGCTACGGCTGCACCCATGCACCGGATGATAGGGTAGGGAATGGTGACGATGATGTAGAGGTTGTTGCTCTTCAGCTCTCCGGAGATGCCTATGATATGATGACGGCAATGCTGAGCAGGAGCAGGATGTGAAAGATTGACTTTGAGATGCCCAGTTTGGCGACGAAGAGCCCAGAAGCACCAGTAGAGTAGCCAGGCGACCGGTTCCATGCCCGGGGCTGCTTCGGCTGCGCCCATGCTCCGGATGATAGGGTAGGGAATGGTGACGATGATGTAGAGGTTGTTGCTCTTCAGCTCTCCGGAGATGCCTATGATATGATGACGGCAATGCTGAGCAGGAGCAGGATGTGAAAGATTGACTTCGAGATGCCCAGTTTGGCGACGAAGAGGGGGGGGGGCCCAGAAGCACCAGTAGAGTAGCCAGGCGACCGGTTCCATGCCCGGGGCTGCTTCGGCTGCGCCCATGCTCCGGATGATAGGGTAGGGAATGGTGACGATGATGTAGAGGTTGTTGCTCTTCAGCTCTCCGGAGATGCCTATGATATGATGACGGCAATGCTGAGCAGGAGCAGGATGTGAAAGATTGACTTCGAGATGCCCAGTTTGGCGACGAAGAGCCCAGAAGCACCAGTAGAGTAGCCAGGCGACCGGTTCCATGCCCGGGGCTGCTTCGGCTGCGCCCATGCTCCGGATGATAGGGTAGGGAATGGTGACGATGATGTAGAGGTTGTTGCTCTTCAGCTCTCCGGAGATGCCTATGATATGATGACGGCAATGCTGAGCAGGAGCAGGATGTGAAAGATGGAGAGAGAGGGTGTTTACTCAGCTCTCCGAGAGCCAATAAGAGCAAGGAGGAGGAGCAGGATGTGAAAGATACACATAGGGTACAAAACATATGTAAAGATTACTGGATCTTGACAAATTTCCTCCACTTTGCCCTCTCTGGAAGCCATATTTTGGCTCAAAACGACTGGCTACCCCCTGATTTTGGGGCATTTTTTGAAATTCATCATTTACAACCCTATCTACAAAATTTTACCATCCTACACCCCAATTCGATAAAAATTAACTTAATTTCATCACCTTAAATCCAACGGCTAAAATTCAAACCTTTTCCTCTACTTTACAATTTTAAACATTTGAATTGATTTTTCAAAACTAATTTCCTCACCTTCACTCCCAGACAAATCATGACACCGGTCACTACTTGACACCGGTCAACTTCATAAACTTTTCAAACCCGGGCACCGATCTCATTTTCAAAATCGCGCTGCAAAAAATGAACGATCAAAACTTTTATCATCGACGTAAGAAATCGGACGCAAATTTGAAATGATGCCGGCCAACTTTGATTGTAAAATTGTCAATCTCATTTTCAAAATGGCTTAATGCTGAACGATCAAAAACACCGTTGGAAATTGCATGCAAAATATGATTGGTTTTCAAAGTTTTAAAAATAAGCTGCAAACTTTGCAAACACCAAAAGAAATATTTTTTCATCGATCGTAGAAAAAGGATGGACGCATTAACTTTTCAAAAAGTCGGGTCGCTCGTTAAAAACACATCTAAATTAATAAACATAGACTGGAAAAAGTGAACGAAAAAAAATAAAAAAAGTGCAAAAAATATCGGGCCCGAGAGGCTTCGATCCTCTGACCTCAGGGGCCGTGTGTCCAAGATGTAGCACAATATTTTGGCACAATAGTATGGCACATATGGCACACGACCGTGTTCCTGATGCTCTAACCGACTGAGCTACGCGCCCGCCTGACAGCTGCCTATTACACGTGCACCCCTTTCATCCACCACCCAAACCTTAACCATTGCCGCTTAGATCTGGTCTTTTCGGTAAGTTTTAGCGACTAGTTTCTTAGTTCAACATTAACAAACTGTTTAATAATCTTTTCGGCGACATGTCAATGCGTTTAATAATCAAATCTTTTCGTTTTTTTGTTCGACAGAGTTTGAAAGAAAGCAATAAGAGGAGGATGAGGGAGAGCGGTAATGAAAACATGTGTGGTATGGAAATGGGATACCCTGGCGTGGCGTCGCTTGGACAAGGCCTCTTTGTTCGCCTCCCGACACCCTCCCATCCGCTTTCTCACACCTCATCCCTCATTCACTCCACTCCAACAATCCAATCCTCTCAATGACTGCCCAGATTCCGATTCCCTACCCGACCAAGCTGTGTCTTCGCAGCTCTCATCCTTTCAACTACTACTCCAAGTCAGTCTAAAATCCATTAACCTAGGCTTACAGTCAGCTTTCAGCTTCCAACGCAGCGTCCTAATTCTGGCCGATAGCCAGATGAAGAAGGTGCAGCCGGACGACCTCTCCTTCACGAACACGCCCTGGCTCATCTGCATGGTCCCCGGCGCCGGCATCAACCACCTGGACGACATGCTCCTCTACGTTGAGAACGTCACCATTCACCTCCTTTCCACCTCAACAAAACTCTCCTCCTCCATTTCAGCAGGTGGGGCTGGCCAACATCACGGACGTGGCCGTGCAGTTGGGCACCAACTCCATCAACCCCCTCTACTCCATGATCCATCCCCAGTACCCTCAGGGCTGGGAGTGGGCCGATGAATTGGTAGCCTCTCGCTCGCTCAGTGACCAGTGCACCGGATTTGATTGCAGCTGGGGGAGATGGCGCAGGTGCAGACCACGTTCGGCTGTCGCATCACCATCGTGGAGCCCACCCCGCGCCCCATGCCCAACGACTGCCAGGTCACTCTTCCTTCTTTCCTCTCACCCAACCTCCCTTCCATTCTCTTGCCAGGCCACATGGGTCCCTACGAAGGCGGGCTTCCTGAACCGGCTCGCCGCCGAGCGCAACAACTTCGCCTTCAACTACGTACGCAACTATCTCACCCTCAACGACCTCAAGCCCTTCAACGTCCACCTCTATGATCACAAGGCCGTCGATCATGCTTTGGACATCATCTATGCTTCCACCTTTGCCTAATTTTGTCTCTGAAAGTGTTACCGAAACGAAAATGAATTCGATGGATTGTTTTCTGCCCGATTTTTTCCAAAAGAAACTGTCGAACTTTTGAAATTGTAAAGACGATTGTATTGATAGATGAAAAGATTGTAAAGATCAGGTTTTTCTTGGCGTGGCACTGTGATGAAAGCAGTAGGCCATAAACCTTTCTTGGCGCCAGGGACAACGATTTATGGGCCTGATTGAAAGATAGGGAGGGGGTAGGTGAGCAGAGAGGCGGGCTACAGTCATTGGCAGAACGCAAGCAGAATCATGTCTTCCCGACCTTCCTCTCGCCGGGTGGAGTTGACGCCGTCGGTGTCACAGGCGGCCCTCCAGGAGCACCAGCGCCATCTGAACATTCTCCAGGCCCAGCTGACTGCCAAGACCAATGAGCTCAACCGGATTCAGCGGATGCTGGAGGAGAAGGAGCGCAATCTGGACGTTAAAGAAGTTCTCGTATCCCTACCTATAGCTTTGAGATGAGAGTAGGATGATTGGATAGGGGGAGAACAAGGTGCTGAATCGGGCGCTGAAGATCAAAAACGCGGAGCTGCTGCGCTTGGAGAAGAGCGAGAAGGACAAGGCCAACTACGAAGCCTACGCCGAGCGGAAGTTTCGTGAATACAGGATGGCCTTTCGCGCAATCGCTGTCAGTTTCTCTCTCCTTTACCCTGTCGGTTCTAAGGATGGCTTTTCAACTAGGATGTCATAGTCAAGTCCCGCACTGATCACCAGCGAGTCCTGGAGACTACTCAGGCAGGCGGCACTGTGAAATCCGCCATGGGCTCTCTCAACACCTGCCGCAAGTTTATGAGTGATATGGTGGAAACTTGTCTACAGGTTGAGAGTGTCCTCCCCCCCGAGTGCTATTCAGAGGAGGCCTGCAATGTCCCCCCCTTCCCTCTCTGCATGCGCTCTCTCTATTCTGTTGGGGGCCTATCCTCAGCCGCACTGCCGGAGCCCCAGCCCCAGCCCCAGCCCCAGCCTCAACAAACGCCGGTGGAGTATCAGCCGTATTACCAGCAAGCGGGGGCTCAGCAGCAACAGCCACAGGGCTACTATCCTCAGCTTAAGGCTCAGGGGGGGAGTGTGGGGCAGGAGGGGGAAGTGGGTGAGGAGGTATTGTTTGATGCGGCCTACTATGAGCGAGCTTTGGCCCCGCCCCCCGCTTATGAGCAGCCGCAACAGCAGCCTGAGGAGCAGCAGCTCTCTTCCACTCTTCCCCGTAAGCGGACGGCTCAGGAGCACTCATACTATTTCAGCACCTAAGCCTTTTTCTTTTACCGATTCTTGATAATCCAATAAAGCTCATCAAACAAAAATAAAGCTAGCCAGGCGATTGCATTGAAACAGTATCAATTGTACTGAAGCAAAAGCGTAAAAAAAGGCCTCCAGTCGTAGCCCTAACAAAAAAGCACAAATCTTCTAAGCCGCCGCTTCTTCATCATCGAAGCGAAGGGCAAGGCGAGGCGGAGTGATGGGGAGGAGCTCGGTGTATTCGTTGGGAGGTGCGCGGGGAGCTGGAAAACGAGGGGGGGTGATGAGGGGAGAGAATGGAGGAAGGAAGGAACAGGTGGGTGGAGGCGTAAGAGCGGTGACGGCGTTGGCGCGGTTGCTGGCAAAGCGAAGGTCGGTGGAGTTGCTGGAGCGGGTGAGTGGGGGCGTGGTAGGTGAGGGCGTGTTTGCAGATGTCGATGGCTGGCTCTCAGGTGAGGGAAGCGAAGGAGTGGGCGGAGAGGAGGTGAGGCGAGGTTTGAGGGCTGGCGGGGCTGGCGGGGCAGGCAAGGGCCTGTTGTGCGGGGGGACGGCGGGGGGCGTCGCCTCCTCCTTGGGCTCGAAGACGGGGGCCCCGTTGTTGACGTCTGTGGGGTCCAGCATGCGACCCCCGCTGGCAGGCGGATAGGCATTGTTCAAAAGGCCGCTCTGCTGCAAACAGGGGAGGCGCTTAAAAGAAGGGGCATGGGGGGGAGGGGAACTTCAGGATCTGCGAGTCTCGCTTCGCGCCGCCTCATCCAGAATCGAACACCACACACCAGCCCAACACCGCCCCCTCCACCACCAAACACGACAAGGAAGGCCATGCCAACCCAGAAGCCCTCAAATTCATGCGAGTTAAGGGGTGGGATAAGAGGGGGGAAAGACAGGTGATTGTGAGAGGGGAGGAGTAGAAAAATCGTGATAGCAGGGGGGCACATTTATGAACCGTCTGAGTCCCCCGAATCCAGCCCCAGATGAGTTGAGGGACGTCGGAGATGGTGGCCTGGCTGCAGTTGGAGGGGTGGGGGGAGGAGGAGGGTGTTTGAGGAGAGGGGGTCGTTTGAGGAGAGGAGGCCGTTTGAGGAGAGGAGGAGGAGGTATGCGGTAGGGAGGGGGTAAGGAGAGGGTGGATGCAAGTGTGAGGGGTGAGGGGAGGGGATGGGAGAGCGGT
>JASANA010009465.1:0-19910 GCA_030248095.1 Ptycholaimellus sp. GST1_10 | reverse complement strand
GTTTTATGTATAAAAGAAGCTGTTTTAACTTTATGCTCTGCATTGTCATGATTGGAACAATAATTTACTCAACAATATGTTCTTCTGAAATATGGAGCAAGTTTCTGCCCAAATGCCGCCTAAAGGAAATAAGGTGACGTGTATAAAAGAAGCTGTTTTAACTTGATTCTCTGCATTGTCATGATTGGAACAATAATTTACTCAACAATATGTTCTTCTGAAATATGGAGCAAGTTTCTGTCCTGTTGCTGCCTAAAGGAAATAAGGTTTTATGTATAAAAGAAGCTGTTTTAACTTTATGCTCTGCATTGACATGATTGGAACAATAATTTACTCAACAATATGTTCTTCTGAAATATGGAGCAAGTTTCTGCCCAAATGCCGCCTAAAGGAAATAAGGCTTCATGTATAAAAGAAGTTTTAACTTGATTCTCTGCAATGTCATGATTGGAACAATAATTTACTCAACAATATGTTCTTCTGAAATATGGAGCAAGTTTCTGCCCAAATGCCGCCTAAAGGAAATAAGGTTTTATGTATAAAAGAAGTGGTTTTAACTTGATTCTCTGCATTGTCATGATTGGAACAATAATTTACTCAACAATATGTTCTTCTGAAATATGGAGCAAGTTTCTGTGCGGTTGCTGCCTAAAGGAAATAAGGTTTTATGTATAAAAGAAGCTGTTTTAACTTGATTCTCTGCATTGTCATGATTGGAACAATAATTTACTCAACAATATGTTCTTCTGAAATATGGAGCAAGTTTCTGCCCAAATGCCGCCTAAAGGAAATAAGGTGACGTGTATAAAAGAAGCTGTTTTAACTTGATTCTCTGCATTGTCATGATTGGAACAATAATTTACTCAACAATATGTTCTTCTGAAATATGGAGCAAGTTTCTGCCCAAATGCCGCCTAAAGGAAATAAGGTGACGTGTATAAAAGAAGCTGTTTTAACTTGATTCTCTGCATTGTCATGATTGGAACAATAATTTACTCAACAATATGTTCTTCTGAAATATGGAGCAAGTTTCTGTCCAGTTGCTGCCTAAAGGAAATAAGGTTTTATGTATAAAAGAAGCTGTTTTAACTTGATTCTCTGCATTGTCATGATTGGAACAATAATTTACTCAACAATATGTTCTTCTGAAATATGGAGCAAGTCTCTGTCCGGTTGCTGCCTAAAGGAAATAAGGTTGTATGTATAAAAGAAGTTTTAACTTGATTCTCTGCATTGTCATGATTGGAACAATAATTTACTCAACAATATGTTCTTCTGAAATATGGAGCAAGTTTCTGCCCAAATGCCGCCTAAAGGAAATAAGGTTTTATGTATAAAAGAAGTGGTTTTAACTTGATTCTCTGCATTGTCATGATTGGAACAATAATTTACTCAACAATATGTTCTTCTGAAATATGGAGCAAGTTTCTGCCCAAATACTGCCTAAAGGAAATAAGGCTTCGTGTATAAAAGAAGCTGTTTTAACTTGATTCTCTGCATTGTCATGATTGGAACAATAATTTACTCAACAATATGTTCTTCTGAAATATGGAGCAAGTTTCTGCCCAAATGCCGCCTAAAGGAAATAAGGTGACGTGTATAAAAGAAGCTGTTTTAACTTGATTCTCTGCATTGTCATGATTGGAACAATAATTTACTCAACAATATGTTCTTCTGAAATATGGAGCAAGTTTCTGTCCAGTTGCTGCCTAAAGGAAATAAGGTTTTATGTATAAAAGAAGCTGTTTTAACTTTATGCTCTGCATTGTCATGATTGGAACAATAATTTACTCAACAATATGTTCTTCTGAAATATGGAGCAAGTTTCTGCCCAAATGCCGCCTAAAGGAAATAAGGCTTCATGTATAAAAGAAGTTTTAACTTGATTATCTGCAATGTCATGATTGGAACAATAATTTACTCAACAATATGTTCTTCTGAAATATGGAGCAAGTTTCTGCCCAAATGCCGCCTAAAGGAAATAAGGTTTTATGTATAAAAGAAGCTGTTTTAACTTGATTCTCTGCATTGTCATGATTGGAACAATAATTTACTCAACAATATGTTCTTCTGAAATATGGAGCAAGTCTCTGTCCGGTTGCTGCCAAAAGGAAATAAGGTTTTATGTATAAAAGAAGCTGTTTTAACTTTATTCTCTGCATTTAATAGCCCAGAATCCTAATGGGGACTTTTCTACTATAAATATTGAATGGAGAGCCTGCTTGGCTGTGTTTCACATCAACAGAAATCGGACGTCGAAGAAGAATTCTAGACATTTCTTATTCACATCGGCCTTTATATCAAAGTCCCAGCATTCACTACCTCCTTTTTTTTCGGCGCTATGAGCAAAACTACCAACGGTTTCAGTGATTGTGCTCTATTGCTTGTTGCTAAATTGTTCCCTTTGACATGATTTTTAATTAGAAGCATAAAAAATTGGAATTTCTTGATTTTTAATTTCCCCAAAAGCTAAAGTCTGTGGCAAAAGATATTTGTATTTCTTGTTTTTGATGTTTTGCGATTCATTGTCTTTTGTTTATCTATTTTTTTCGAATCCGCAGCATTTCAAATTTCACAAGCAGGATTGTTTCCAATGCGCAATCCAATATGAAAATTTGTTTCAAATTACAAGAGAGCCGTAGTTCACTCACAAAAATACCAATCAGTGACAGCAAAGAGCTTTCTCAGTCTTGGCTCTTTTCGTTAGCTCCTTCTGCAATCAATTAACGTACTCGTCTCAAAACTCAATCCTTTAGTCAACCATCAAAACGCTGCATTTCCGGTCCTCCGTCACACATCGCTGCCACCCCCAAATCCACTGACAATCGAATTGGACATGGTTTGATGCAGACGGAAGCGAAATTAAAGCAACGGGAGCGCCAAATATCCGGCACAATGGCCAGCGTCTTGTAGAGGATCTGGGCGTAGATTCTTGCGTCACGATTGTCGCAATGCTTTTTGCCGAATTCCATGAACGTGTCCAGCACAATGCCAGCGTGCCTGGAATCTTAACTCAGCTCAAACTGCAGCTTAGTTTTTTGGCGCAGTCAGAATGATGCTAGGGTGTCCTCATGATATGTCTGGGCACAAAGTTTTCTGTCCAAATTTTGATAAAAAATATTTAAATTTTAGCTAAATAATTTCTTTTTTAAACTTTTCAAAACTGTTGGCAATGCAAACTCTTCTGCACTATAGAAGCACAAGGGGCCTACATGCAGTCGGCGTTGGTTAAATTGAGGTATTCTTTTGGGCCGGTCATCTTTTCACCCAGCCGGACGTAGGTCAATTCTTCTGCCAGGTTGATGACAGGCCTCTGCAAGGAATCTCATCGCTCGCTCTGGCTCAGCAACTCCCCCGCAACCAACCTCAGCGAAGCTGACATTGCGCATGCAAGCCAGGTAGCCGTGGAGGCGCGGAATCCTAGGCTCCGAGGGTCCTTCTTTTGAGGAGCAGGCGTATTCGAAAAGGCTGGCGACCGCAGGCAGCACTTGTTTTTCCAGGATACTTGGACCCTGGCAGGCCTTGCGAATCTTTGCGGCTTCCTCACTCTCCGTCAGCCTGTTGGCGATCTTTGAGCTGGCTCATTTTCAGCGCCTACATGGCAGTCTGATATTCTGCCGAGTGATTGTTTTAGTTAGGCTTTCCTCTTCTACTCAAACGTTGATTGGCAAGGTTTTACGAGCAGATGTATCGAGCCAGGATCAGCCAGTCGGCGTTCATAGGGGCAACAATAGCAGGCCCCTGGTTCTGGAAATATGTAGGGGATTAGGTAAGTAGGCGAGAGTTGATCGAAAATCGTTTCGTGGATTTTGTCTCAAAGAGCCACACTGACCCTGGTCTGACCGCCTGAGCTGTTGAAAGCTGCGATGCACTCCTTTGAAAGGCCTTTTAGGATGCCTTTCTGGATGAAGGCCACGTTTCCGCCTGCAGTTCAAACTGCTCTCTCCAGGCAGAGAGCAAAGGCAGAGAGAGACTGGCTGGAGCAGTGATGACGGCGAAGACGTAAGCCCAGACTTGGGCCGGGGTGGATGGTGGAGCATCCGGATCCGGATAGACGGGAGAGGCGGCGGTGAGACTGAGCAGGAGGAGGAGAAGCATGGCGCTGACGACTGATTGGAGTTCGCTTGGGGCTGGAGAGAAAGAACGTGCTTTTATACTGCCTAAACAATGGTTGAAGGGCTGACTGGTGCTTGGCTGAGAAATGCCAGACTGACACACCTGGCCCTATGACTTATGGATATGAGCAAGAATGCCAATTGTTCTGCACAAATCAAAGGAGCTGGCGCTGCAGATAAGGGCATAGCTATAGTTTGGCTCGAATAATACTAAAGACCCCTTTTGCAAAGCTGGCCTTTTTCTGCATGCGTTTAGAAACAATTCACTCTCAATTTATGCCATTTTTTCAAAAGTTCAAGTGCAAAACACTTTCAATTGACAAACTACTTACAACTGAACCGAATCGCATCAAGAACCAAAATCAAAAAATAAGCCCCAAAAATAAACTAAAAATCATTCAGTTACAAAACAAGCTGCATCTCATAGCGAAGCGAAGCTTTTCAGCGTCGAAGAAAAATTGGTAGAAACTCATTGAGGAAAGCTTCGTATGGGTAGGATGCGATCTCTGACTGTTTAGATATACGGCCTGAATGCGGCGGCCGCATGAGGCTTCAAGAAGCTGTCCTCCCTCCACAAAACCATCAAAAGCAAGCAGCATAGGGCGGTGGGTGAACATCATCGAAATCCGATCATGTAAAATGGTCGAGTTACATATTACATAGAAAGAGGGTCCACCATTTGTGGACATTCTACCAGATGCACTTGATGCTGCTGTCCATGTCAGTGTTAAGGATGGCGAAAATATGTCTCGTCGTCCTTGGTAAAACTGGATTGTTCTATAGCTGGGGATTTAGTGCAACTCGCATATGCTGATCTTCCCGTACTAATCAGAGTCTTTTTGGCTGAAAAGCTGGTGCCCGCTGCTCCCACCTGTCTCCACCCAGCTTCAGCATCCTTGCTGATAGTTCCGCCTGCTGATGTGAAAGAAGTCCGAGCCCTGCTGCTTTTTCCCTCTGCGTCCCATGTTTTTCCTTTGCTTCTTCACACATCTTACCTTTGCCCATTCCTGGGTCTCATTCAATGGAAATCGATAGTTTAATATCTGGTACCATCGGCTGGCCAAATGTGGGCCTCTTTTCTCCAAAATTTGGAATTGCCTCGAGTAAAAAGTCAAGGAAATACAATTTCTACTAGTGGAATCTGCTGCTTGGTCAGTTGCATTTTGTTTTTGGCGCGCAGTTCAGTGTCTCTTTCCATGCGCGCCCAAAAACAAAATGCAGATGACGCAGCAGATTCCACTAGTAGAAATTGTATTTCCTTGACTTTTTACTCAAGGCAATTCCAAATTTTGGGGAAAAGAGGCCCACATTTGGCCTGCCGATGGTACCAGATATTTCTCCCACTTTTAATATAGTATAAAATGTAAAAATACAAATTTGATATTGTTGGCTATATATTTAGTTAAGATTTTATTAGATAAATCAAAAAGTGAATAAAAAAAACTTATTTGAAAAATATAACGAAAAGGAAAAAATCGAAAATGAAAAATATTATGCAAATTCATTGGAAAATTAACATATTTTTGAGAATTTTTCTTGTCTTAAACTCAGGGCAATCGATTTTTGGGAACAAGGAGTATTATTTTTGGTCTGCCGATGGTACCACATATTTCTTCCACTTTTAAGATAAAAAAAGAATAAAATAAAAGGATCAAAGAAGGTTTGAACCTGGTCATCTCTGAATCGAGTCAAATAGACAAGCCACTTGACCACACAGCCGCACAACTTCCTTTGTAGACTTAGACCATATTAATTGCACAGAATTACCATTGAACCTTGCCAATTGATGCCTTAAGTACAGGCCGATTGAATACCTACTATCGTCCATTGAATAGATGCGGAGAAGATGAAGGAGAAGAAGAAGAAGAAGGAGAAGGAGTTCGGACAAATGGTTTTGAGTGATTTTCTAATGATTGCTGCAAGTTTTGGGCGATTTCTCGCGAGTTTTGGACAATTCGATGATGCTCTTTCCAATGCAAAAAGAATCAGAACGATTGGATTCTTCTGTGAGGAGCAGGAGCCTTATCAATTTTAAGATCTAGCAATAACCCCGAAAACGTACACCTGGGTCGAAAAGAGGGGCTGGGCGCTGACGGTTCGCTTTGCTCCCTCGCGCCAGCCCAATTCTTTTGAATCAAACGTTTTGCCAGACATTAAATTGTTTACATTATTGCTCATGAGTCGCTGGAGTGAAACTTTAATTGTTTTCGCAATTACAATCATGAGTCATAATCACAAAATAGAAAACTTCTACCTAATCAGTTCAATTGTTGCCATTTACTGTGCATCGTTAAAAAACGTAGCTGATATTGCTTTACTTAGCCCGTATGCAGAAACATTATTTATGGCTGTTTAAAAAATAAGCTTGTTTGTGATGCAGGTCTATGCAGGTGATGACGCCTAAGAATTATGCTTCTGTTTGTGATGCAGGTCACATAAAGCAGGACCGTTCTTCAATCAGCTGCGTGTGCGGTCTTAGAACGCTTAGACATTATCCTGGGCAGTCGCCACCTAATCACATAAAAAACTTGGCGAGACCAGAGAAATGATGACGCCTAATAGTTAGCTGAAAAACACTGCTTGATTGACCAATTAATGCTTTCGATAGGCTGATGCTCGAAAAACTCAATCCGACTCATCTTTTTCTTGACAGTCTAGCCAGTTGGATAAAGAATTTGACAGCAAACATCAAAAAGTTGGATGAGATGTCGCTTCCTATTCTGCTCCTGCTTCTGTGGCCATTGCGGGCGGTCAGATGTACGCAGTGAAGTAGTCTGGATGTCCAATCATGCAAAGTTCTGTTATGCAGCATACCGCGAAGCCAGTTTTTCTTCAACCCCAAACGATTGCTCTTATGAGGGCTTCAAGGCGGCGCTGCTTGTGGAAGAGAGATGGGGCGCCATTGGGCTGCTCACTGGCTACAGCAACTGCTTTTGGGCTTGTGATGTAGAGGTTGGGCCTATACGTGAACTTAATCTTCCCCTTCTCTCTACCTTCTAAGTCCACTTCAAAGAAGGCCTGGCAGATTTCAGGTCTCCTGTGAATGGGTACAGATGGTGGGGGGTAGCGATGTGTGCATCCTGTACGCGAGAGACGCGGCCACGAAATTGACGGAAAGCTTAATGCAACCTGTTCATGATGGGGACCAAGTCCATAAGCCCGTAGAACGCAGCTGTACCGGACCACAAGGTTTGGTATTAATCGAAAATTAGAAAATTATGCCAATATTTGAATCATCAATTTTTTCGAGGTAATGAAAATTTTTTCAGTGTTTCGTGGCATTGTAAGGATTTAAATGGTGAATTGTTATCAATTCATTCGTTACGAATGAGTTTGACAGTTTTAAGGCAGCATTTTTAGAGATGTGAGAACTTTTGGAGGGCTGAGCACAAAAATTCTTGACCCCCTTTTTTCATGATTGGATCTGAAAAGCGGGTCAATTTTGTATTATGTCCTAAAACGGGAGCATGTTTTTACTGTCTTAACGACCTAGGTCAATCTCAAAAATTGCATTTGTGAATTTCTTGAGAAATTTTAGTTTCACACCTCTCAAAAAGGCAGTCTTAAACGGTTAAATTAAACAACTTGCATATTTTTTGAATCATCAATTTTTCAATCAATTTAATCATCATCAATTTGAAATTTTTCATCATCAAGCAATTAAATGCATTTTTCCGTGCCTTTCTCATGGCGCGTGGAGGAAAAGGTGGTGGTGGGAACGGCCCTGGGCCCAGTCGCCTCCCTCTCCATCAAAGACTGCCTCACGGCTTGCGCCGCCAACGCCACCTGCACAGCCTTCACCTTCCCCAAGCTCCACAGCATAGACATAGGTTCCTCACCTGTCGTGTGGAGGAAAAGGTGGTGGTGGGAACGGCCCTGGGCCCAGTCGCCTCCCTCTCCATCAAAGACTGCCTCACGGCTTGCGCCGCCAACGCCACCTGCACAGCCTTCACCTTCCCCAAGCTCCACAGCATAGACATAGGTTCCTCACCTGTCGTGTGGAGGAAAAGGTGGTGGTGGGAACGGCCCTGGGCCCAGTCGCCTCCCTCTCCATCAAAGACTGCCTCACGGCTTGCGCCGCCAACGCCACCTGCACAGCCTTCACCTTCCCCAAGCTCCACAGCATAGACATAGGTTCCTCACCTGTCGTGTGGAGGAAAAGGTGGTGGTGGGAACGGCCCTGGGCCCAGTCGCCTCCCTCTCCATCAAAGACTGCCTCACGGCTTGCGCCGCCAACGCCACCTGCACAGCCTTCACCTTCCCCAAGCTCCACAGCATAGACATAGGTTCCTCACCTGTCGTGTGGAGGAAAAGGTGGTGGTGGGAACGGCCCTGGGCCCAGTCGCCTCCCTCTCCATCAAAGACTGCCTCACGGCTTGCGCCGCCAACGCCACCTGCACAGCCTTCACCTTCCCCAAGCTCCACAGCATAGACATAGGTTCCTCACCTGTCGTGTGGAGGAAAAGGTGGTGGTGGGAACGGCCCTGGGCCCAGTCGCCTCCCTCTCCATCAAAGACTGCCTCACGGCTTGCGCCGCCAACGCCACCTGCACAGCCTTCACCTTCCCCAAGCTCCACAGCATAGACATAGGTTCCTCACCTGTCGTGTGGAGGAAAAGGTGGTGGTGGGAACGGCCCTGGGCCCAGTCGCCTCCCTCTCCATCAAAGACTGCCTCACGGCTTGCGCCGCCAACGCCACCTGCACAGCCTTCACCTTCCCCAAGCTCCACAGCATAGACATAGGTTCCTCACCTGTCGTGTGGAGGAAAAGGTGGTGGTGGGAACGGCCCTGGGCCCAGTCGCCTCCCTCTCCATCAAAGACTGCCTCACGGCTTGCGCCGCCAACGCCACCTGCACAGCCTTCACCTTCCCCAAGCTCCACAGCATAGACATAGGTTCCTCACCTGTCGTGTGGAGGAAAAGGTGGTTTTGGGAACGGCCCTGGGCCCAGTCGCCTCCCTCTCCATCAAAGACTGCCTCACGGCTTGCGCCGCCAACGCCACCTGCACAGCCTTCACCTTCCCCAAGCTCCACAGCATAGACATAGGTTCCTCACCTGTCGTGTGGAGGAAAAGGTGGTGGTGGGAACGGCCCTGGGCCCAGTCGCCTCCCTCTCCATCAAAGACTGCCTCACGGCTTGCGCCGCCAACGCCACCTGCACAGCCTTCACCTTCCCCAAGCTCCACAGCATAGACATAGGTTCCTCACCTGTCGTGTGGAGGAAAAGGTGGTGGTGGGAACGGCCCTGGGCCCAGTCGCCTCCCTCTCCATCAAAGACTGCCTCACGGCTTGCGCCGCCAACGCCACCTGCACAGCCTTCACCTTCCCCAAGCTCCACAGCATAGACATAGGTTCCTCACCTGTCGTGTGGAGGAAAAGGTGGTGGTGGGAACGGCCCTGGGCCCAGTCGCCTCCCTCTCCATCAAAGACTGCCTCACGGCTTGCGCCGCCAACGCCACCTGCACAGCCTTCACCTTCCCCAAGCTCCACAGCATAGACATAGGTTCCTCACCTGTCGTGTGGAGGAAAAGGTGGTGGTGGGAACGGCCCTGGGCCCAGTCGCCTCCCTCTCCATCAAAGACTGCCTCACGGCTTGCGCCGCCAACGCCACCTGCACAGCCTTCACCTTCCCCAAGCTCCACAGCATAGACATAGGTTCCTCACCTGTCGTGTGGAGGAAAAGGTGGTGGTGGGAACGGCCCTGGGCCCAGTCGCCTCCCTCTCCATCAAAGACTGCCTCACGGCTTGCGCCGCCAACGCCACCTGCACAGCCTTCACCTTCCCCAAGCTCCACAGCATAGACATAGGTTCCTCACCTGTCGTGTGGAGGAAAAGGTGGTGGTGGGAACGGCCCTGGGCCCAGTCGCCTCCCTCTCCATCAAAGACTGCCTCACGGCTTGCGCCGCCAACGCCACCTGCACAGCCTTCACCTTCCCCAAGCTCCACAGCATAGACATAGGTTCCTCACCTGTCGTGTGGAGGAAAAGGTGGTGGTGGGAACGGCCCTGGGCCCAGTCGCCTCCCTCTCCATCAAAGACTGCCTCACGGCTTGCGCCGCCAACGCCACCTGCACAGCCTTCACCTTCCCCAAGCTCCACAGCATAGACATAGGTTCCTCACCTGTCGTGTGGAGGAAAAGGTGGTGGTGGGAACGGCCCTGGGCCCAGTCGCCTCCCTCTCCATCAAAGACTGCCTCACGGCTTGCGCCGCCAACGCCACCTGCACAGCCTTCACCTTCCCCAAGCTCCACAGCATAGACATAGGTTCCTCACCTGTCGTGTGGAGGAAAAGGTGGTGGTGGGAACGGCCCTGGGCCCAGTCGCCTCCCTCTCCATCAAAGACTGCCTCACGGCTTGCGCCGCCAACGCCACCTGCACAGCCTTCACCTTCCCCAAGCTCCACAGCATAGACATAGGTTCCTCACCTGTCGTGTGGAGGAAAAGGTGGTGGTGGGAACGGCCCTGGGCCCAGTCGCCTCCCTCTCCATCAAAGACTGCCTCACGGCTTGCGCCGCCAACGCCACCTGCACAGCCTTCACCTTCCCCAAGCTCCACAGCATAGACATAGGTTCCTCACCTGTCGTGTGGAGGAAAAGGTGGTGGTGGGAACGGCCCTGGGCCCAGTCGCCTCCCTCTCCATCAAAGACTGCCTCACGGCTTGCGCCGCCAACGCCACCTGCACAGCCTTCACCTTCCCCAAGCTCCACAGCATAGACATAGGTTCCTCACCTGTCGTGTGGAGGAAAAGGTGGTGGTGGGAACGGCCCTGGGCCCAGTCGCCTCCCTCTCCATCAAAGACTGCCTCACGGCTTGCGCCGCCAACGCCACCTGCACAGCCTTCACCTTCCCCAAGCTCCACAGCATAGACATAGGTTCCTCACCTGTCGTGTGGAGGAAAAGGTGGTGGTGGGAACGGCCCTGGGCCCAGTCGCCTCCCTCTCCATCAAAGACTGCCTCACGGCTTGCGCCGCCAACGCCACCTGCACAGCCTTCACCTTCCCCAAGCTCCACAGCATAGACATAGGTTCCTCACCTGTCGTGTGGAGGAAAAGGTGGTGGTGGGAACGGCCCTGGGCCCAGTCGCCTCCCTCTCCATCAAAGACTGCCTCACGGCTTGCGCCGCCAACGCCACCTGCACAGCCTTCACCTTCCCCAAGCTCCACAGCATAGACATAGGTTCCTCACCTGTCGTGTGGAGGAAAAGGTGGTGGTGGGAACGGCCCTGGGCCCAGTCGCCTCCCTCTCCATCAAAGACTGCCTCACGGCTTGCGCCGCCAACGCCACCTGCACAGCCTTCACCTTCCCCAAGCTCCACAGCATAGACATAGGTTCCTCACCTGTCGTGTGGAGGAAAAGGTGGTGGTGGGAACGGCCCTGGGCCCAGTCGCCTCCCTCTCCATCAAAGACTGCCTCACGGCTTGCGCCGCCAACGCCACCTGCACAGCCTTCACCTTCCCCAAGCTCCACAGCATAGACATAGGTTCCTCACCTGTCGTGT
This sequence comes from Ptycholaimellus sp. GST1_10, assembly GCA_030248095.1. Lineage (NCBI taxonomy): Eukaryota > Metazoa > Nematoda > Chromadorea > Chromadorida > Chromadoridae > Ptycholaimellus > Ptycholaimellus sp. GST1_10. The sequence goes on along the minus strand of JASANA010009465.1, from coordinate 8,299 downwards.
GGAGGAAAAGGTGGTGGTGGGAACGGCCCTGGGCCCAGTCGCCTCCCTCTCCATCAAAGACTGCCTCACGGCTTGCGCCGCCAACGCCACCTGCACAGCCTTCACCTTCCCCAAGCTCCACAGCATAGACATAGGTTCCTCACCTGTCGTGTGGAGGAAAAGGTGGTGGTGGGAACGGCCCTGGGCCCAGTCGCCTCCCTCTCCATCAAAGACTGCCTCACGGCTTGCGCCGCCAACGCCACCTGCACAGCCTTCACCTTCCCCAAGCTCCACAGCATAGACATAGGTTCCTCACCTGTCGTGTGGAGGAAAAGGTGGTGGTGGGAACGGCCCTGGGCCCAGTCGCCTCCCTCTCCATCAAAGACTGCCTCACGGCTTGCGCCGCCAACGCCACCTGCACAGCCTTCACCTTCCCCAAGCTCCACAGCATAGACATAGGTTCCTCACCTGTCGTGTGGAGGAAAAGGTGGTGGTGGGAACGGCCCTGGGCCCAGTCGCCTCCCTCTCCATCAAAGACTGCCTCACGGCTTGCGCCGCCAACGCCACCTGCACAGCCTTCACCTTCCCCAAGCTCCACAGCATAGACATAGGTTCCTCACCTGTCGTGTGGAGGAAAAGGTGGTGGTGGGAACGGCCCTGGGCCCAGTCGCCTCCCTCTCCATCAAAGACTGCCTCACGGCTTGCGCCGCCAACGCCACCTGCACAGCCTTCACCTTCCCCAAGCTCCACAGCATAGACATAGGTTCCTCACCTGTCGTGTGGAGGAAAAGGTGGTGGTGGGAACGGCCCTGGGCCCAGTCGCCTCCCTCTCCATCAAAGACTGCCTCACGGCTTGCGCCGCCAACGCCACCTGCACAGCCTTCACCTTCCCCAAGCTCCACAGCATAGACATAGGTTCCTCACCTGTCGTGTGGAGGAAAAGGTGGTGGTGGGAACGGCCCTGGGCCCAGTCGCCTCCCTCTCCATCAAAGACTGCCTCACGGCTTGCGCCGCCAACGCCACCTGCACAGCCTTCACCTTCCCCAAGCTCCACAGCATAGACATAGGTTCCTCACCTGTCGTGTGGAGGAAAAGGTGGTGGTGGGAACGGCCCTGGGCCCAGTCGCCTCCCTCTCCATCAAAGACTGCCTCACGGCTTGCGCCGCCAACGCCACCTGCACAGCCTTCACCTTCCCCAAGCTCCACAGCATAGACATAGGTTCCTCACCTGTCGTGTGGAGGAAAAGGTGGTGGTGGGAACGGCCCTGGGCCCAGTCGCCTCCCTCTCCATCAAAGACTGCCTCACGGCTTGCGCCGCCAACGCCACCTGCACAGCCTTCACCTTCCCCAAGCTCCACAGCATAGACATAGGTTCCTCACCTGTCGTGTGGAGGAAAAGGTGGTGGTGGGAACGGCCCTGGGCCCAGTCGCCTCCCTCTCCATCAAAGACTGCCTCACGGCTTGCGCCGCCAACGCCACCTGCACAGCCTTCACCTTCCCCAAGCTCCACAGCATAGACATAGGTTCCTCACCTGTCGTGTGGAGGAAAAGGTGGTGGTGGGAACGGCCCTGGGCCCAGTCGCCTCCCTCTCCATCAAAGACTGCCTCACGGCTTGCGCCGCCAACGCCACCTGCACAGCCTTCACCTTCCCCAAGCTCCACAGCATAGACATAGGTTCCTCACCTGTCGTGTGGAGGAAAAGGTGGTGGTGGGAACGGCCCTGGGCCCAGTCGCCTCCCTCTCCATCAAAGACTGCCTCACGGCTTGCGCCGCCAACGCCACCTGCACAGCCTTCACCTTCCCCAAGCTCCACAGCATAGACATAGGTTCCTCACCTGTCGTGTGGAGGAAAAGGTGGTGGTGGGAACGGCCCTGGGCCCAGTCGCCTCCCTCTCCATCAAAGACTGCCTCACGGCTTGCGCCGCCAACGCCACCTGCACAGCCTTCACCTTCCCCAAGCTCCACAGCATAGACATAGGTTCCTCACCTGTCGTGTGGAGGAAAAGGTGGTGGTGGGAACGGCCCTGGGCCCAGTCGCCTCCCTCTCCATCAAAGACTGCCTCACGGCTTGCGCCGCCAACGCCACCTGCACAGCCTTCACCTTCCCCAAGCTCCACAGCATAGACATAGGTTCCTCACCTGTCGTGTGGAGGAAAAGGTGGTGGTGGGAACGGCCCTGGGCCCAGTCGCCTCCCTCTCCATCAAAGACTGCCTCACGGCTTGCGCCGCCAACGCCACCTGCACAGCCTTCACCTTCCCCAAGCTCCACAGCATAGACATAGGTTCCTCACCTGTCGTGTGGAGGAAAAGGTGGTGGTGGGAACGGCCCTGGGCCCAGTCGCCTCCCTCTCCATCAAAGACTGCCTCACGGCTTGCGCCGCCAACGCCACCTGCACAGCCTTCACCTTCCCCAAGCTCCACAGCATAGACATAGGTTCCTCACCTGTCGTGTGGAGGAAAAGGTGGTGGTGGGAACGGCCCTGGGCCCAGTCGCCTCCCTCTCCATCAAAGACTGCCTCACGGCTTGCGCCGCCAACGCCACCTGCACAGCCTTCACCTTCCCCAAGCTCCACAGCATAGACATAGGTTCCTCACCTGTCATGTGGAGGAAAGGTGGTGGTGGGAACGGCCCTGGGCCCAGTCGCCTCCCTCTCCATCAAAGACTGCCTCACGGTGGAACCCTCCATCCTTCCCTTCTCCCTTCTTGGAGGAAAAGGTGGTGGTGGGAACTCCTGAGATTCCACAAAAATCCAATCGGGGCTAGATTCATAGCTGGAGCGAAGAGAAGCTCTTTGAAGGAGCTAGGCGTGACCTTAACTTCAATCTATACCTGCATCAAGAGTAACTGGGAAAGATATTGCCGGAACGTGGGTGAGCGAAGAGGAATCGACTTGTACTGGAGTATCAAGAATAGCAACGAAATCATTCACTTACTACGTACAGGAGTAGGAAAACAGAACAATGAGATGACTACAGCAGACTTCAGCACCCTCTTCACTGCATTGGAACACGACCTCATAAAAGAAACCCTTCATAGCATCATAGAAATCGTCTTCAGAAGAAACAAATACATCAGCAGGACGAAAAGACCTTATATGCATAATTCAGAAGAACGCGCCAATAAGAGTTACAGCGAAAGACAAGTGAGGGAGATGACAGACACTGTTATCGAGGAGGCATACGTCTTCTACGCTGGTACTATCTTCAAGCAAATTAAGGGAGTGAGCATGGGGACAAGCTGCAGTCCACTAGTCGCAGACCTAGTACTTTCGAAACTGGAGTTTGATTACCTAACCAAAAGAGAGAACATCAGAACTGCATTGCTGCTGAAAGGAACAAGACGGTACATCGACGACATCATATGCTTTAGAGGCCCCCTCATAGAGGAGGCTGCCATAGACATCTATCCTGCATCTCTACCACTGAACTTCGATGGAGTGAACGAAGGTTCTATCCATTTCCTCGACTTAGAGATAGATGCTGAAGGCAAGGGAAGAAGAGTATTCGATAAGAGGAGGAGCTTTAAATTCGAGGTAATCTCGTTACCGGACAAATCAAGCAACCAGCCTATACAACTAGGACTAAACACTTTTTCAGCCAGACGTTAAGATTCTGCAGAATCTGCACAGAGTGGGACGACCTGGAACATAACTTTATCATTCTGGCCAGAACCATGCGGCAAAGAGGATACGGCTCGGATGAGCTAAGGTCAGTTATTAAGAGGCTAAACAAGCGCTACCCTCAACTACTACGATCCATCACAGGATGTGAACAGAACAGGATGATCTCTGTACTGTATAACGATACAGAGAACAGAAAAGACAGAGAACAGAAAAACATTTAAAATTTATCACTTTTGCAGATCAATCCGGCGAGAGCGACGAGGACACACAGACGTCGAGGTAACACAAGATTGGGACACCACGAATCAGTGCGCGGCCTAAGACACCTCTAATTCTACTGGTTTGAAGGTCGGTGTATTAATTTCTTCCACTTCGCCGCGCACTCAATTTGGGCCTGTGCGAGTTGCTAATGAGAGGAGGACAGGAGGACGCGACTGGAGGAGGACTTCGCCGAACAAGAGGAACTAGAAGACTTCGTACAAGATGAGAGAAGATTCGTTGCAAATTCATTTCTAGTCCGATTAATGAAACAATATTCTTGATGAAGACAAAATTACAATAAATTCTTATTAAACATTAAACTGTGCATTATCAAAATCAAATTCCCCAAGCTCCACAGCATAGACATAGGTTCCTCACCTGTCGTGTGGAGGAAAAGGTGGTGGTGGGAACGGCCCTGGGCCCAGTCGCCTCCCTCTCCATCAAAGACTGCCTCACGGCTTGCGCCGCCAACGCCACCTGCACAGCCTTCACCTTCCCCAAGCTCCACAGCATAGACATAGGTTCCTCACCTGTCGTGTGGAGGAAAAGGTGGTGGTGGGAACGGCCCTGGGCCCAGTCGCCTCCCTCTCCATCAAAGACTGCCTCACGGCTTGCGCCGCCAACGCCACCTGCACAGCCTTCACCTTCCCCAAGCTCCACAGCATAGACATAGGTTCCTCACCTGTCGTGTGGAGGAAAAGGTGGTGGTGGGAACGGCCCTGGGCCCAGTCGCCTCCCTCTCCATCAAAGACTGCCTCACGGCTTGCGCCGCCAACGCCACCTGCACAGCCTTCACCTTCCCCAAGCTCCACAGCATAGACATAGGTTCCTCACCTGTCGTGTGGAGGAAAAGGTGGTGGTGGGAACGGCCCTGGGCCCAGTCGCCTCCCTCTCCATCAAAGACTGCCTCACGGCTTGCGCCGCCAACGCCACCTGCACAGCCTTCACCTTCCCCAAGCTCCACAGCATAGACATAGGTTCCTCACCTGTCGTGTGGAGGAAAAGGTGGTGGTGGGAACGGCCCTGGGCCCAGTCGCCTCCCTCTCCATCAAAGACTGCCTCACGGCTTGCGCCGCCAACGCCACCTGCACAGCCTTCACCTTCCCCAAGCTCCACAGCATAGACATAGGTTCCTCACCTGTCGTGTGGAGGAAAAGGTGGTGGTGGGAACGGCCCTGGGCCCAGTCGCCTCCCTCTCCATCAAAGACTGCCTCACGGCTTGCGCCGCCAACGCCACCTGCACAGCCTTCACCTTCCCCAAGCTCCACAGCATAGACATAGGTTCCTCACCTGTCGTGTGGAGGAAAAGGTGGTGGTGGGAACGGCCCTGGGCCCAGTCGCCTCCCTCTCCATCAAAGACTGCCTCACGGCTTGCGCCGCCAACGCCACCTGCACAGCCTTCACCTTCCCCAAGCTCCACAGCATAGACATAGGTTCCTCACCTGTCGTGTGGAGGAAAAGGTGGTGGTGGGAACGGCCCTGGGCCCAGTCGCCTCCCTCTCCATCAAAGACTGCCTCACGGCTTGCGCCGCCAACGCCACCTGCACAGCCTTCACCTTCCCCAAGCTCCACAGCATAGACATAGGTTCCTCACCTGTCGTGTGGAGGAAAAGGTGGTGGTGGGAACGGCCCTGGGCCCAGTCGCCTCCCTCTCCATCAAAGACTGCCTCACGGCTTGCGCCGCCAACGCCACCTGCACAGCCTTCACCTTCCCCAAGCTCCACAGCATAGACATAGGTTCCTCACCTGTCGTGTGGAGGAAAAGGTGGTGGTGGGAACGGCCCTGGGCCCAGTCGCCTCCCTCTCCATCAAAGACTGCCTCACGGCTTGCGCCGCCAACGCCACCTGCACAGCCTTCACCTTCCCCAAGCTCCACAGCATAGACATAGGTTCCTCACCTGTCGTGTGGAGGAAAAGGTGGTGGTGGGAACGGCCCTGGGCCCAGTCGCCTCCCTCTCCATCAAAGACTGCCTCACGGCTTGCGCCGCCAACGCCACCTGCACAGCCTTCACCTTCCCCAAGCTCCACAGCATAGACATAGGTTCCTCACCTGTCGTGTGGAGGAAAAGGTGGTGGTGGGAACGGCCCTGGGCCCAGTCGCCTCCCTCTCCATCAAAGACTGCCTCACGGCTTGCGCCGCCAACGCCACCTGCACAGCCTTCACCTTCCCCAAGCTCCACAGCATAGACATAGGTTCCTCACCTGTCGTGTGGAGGAAAAGGTGGTGGTGGGAACGGCCCTGGGCCCAGTCGCCTCCCTCTCCATCAAAGACTGCCTCACGGCTTGCGCCGCCAACGCCACCTGCACAGCCTTCACCTTCCCCAAGCTCCACAGCATAGACATAGGTTCCTCACCTGTCGTGTGGAGGAAAAGGTGGTGGTGGGAACGGCCCTGGGCCCAGTCGCCTCCCTCTCCATCAAAGACTGCCTCACGGCTTGCGCCGCCAACGCCACCTGCACAGCCTTCACCTTCCCCAAGCTCCACAGCATAGACATAGGTTCCTCACCTGTCGTGTGGAGGAAAAGGTGGTGGTGGGAACGGCCCTGGGCCCAGTCGCCTCCCTCTCCATCAAAGACTGCCTCACGGCTTGCGCCGCCAACGCCACCTGCACAGCCTTCACCTTCCCCAAGCTCCACAGCATAGACATAGGTTCCTCACCTGTCGTGTGGAGGAAAAGGTGGTGGTGGGAACGGCCCTGGGCCCAGTCGCCTCCCTCTCCATCAAAGACTGCCTCACGGCTTGCGCCGCCAACGCCACCTGCACAGCCTTCACCTTCCCCAAGCTCCACAGCATAGACATAGGTTCCTCACCTGTCGTGTGGAGGAAAAGGTGGTGGTGGGAACGGCCCTGGGCCCAGTCGCCTCCCTCTCCATCAAAGACTGCCTCACGGCTTGCGCCGCCAACGCCACCTGCACAGCCTTCACCTTCCCCAAGCTCCACAGCATAGACATAGGTTCCTCACCTGTCGTGTGGAGGAAAAGGTGGTGGTGGGAACGGCCCTGGGCCCAGTCGCCTCCCTCTCCATCAAAGACTGCCTCACGGCTTGCGCCGCCAACGCCACCTGCACAGCCTTCACCTTCCCCAAGCTCCACAGCATAGACATAGGTTCCTCACCTGTCGTGTGGAGGAAAAGGTGGTGGTGGGAACGGCCCTGGGCCCAGTCGCCTCCCTCTCCATCAAAGACTGCCTCACGGCTTGCGCCGCCAACGCCACCTGCACAGCCTTCACCTTCCCCAAGCTCCACAGCATAGACATAGGTTCCTCACCTGTCGTGTGGAGGAAAAGGTGGTGGTGGGAACGGCCCTGGGCCCAGTCGCCTCCCTCTCCATCAAAGACTGCCTCACGGCTTGCGCCGCCAACGCCACCTGCACAGCCTTCACCTTCCCCAAGCTCCACAGCATAGACATAGGTTCCTCACCTGTCGTGTGGAGGAAAGGTGGTGGTGGGAACGGCCCTGGGCCCAGTCGCCTCCCTCTCCATCAAAGACTGCCTCACGGCTTGCGCCGCCAACGCCACCTGCACAGCCTTCACCTTCCCCCAAGCTCCACAGCATAGACATAGGTTCCTCACCTGTCGTGTGGAGGAAAAGGTGGTGGTGGGAACGGCCCTGGGCCCAGTCGCCTCCCTCTCCATCAAAGACTGCCTCACGGCTTGCGCCGCCAACGCCACCTGCACAGCCTTCACCTTCCCCAAGCTCCACAGCATAGACATAGGTTCCTCACCTGTCGTGTGGAGGAAAAGGTGGTGGTGGGAACGGCCCTGGGCCCAGTCGCCTCCCTCTCCATCAAAGACTGCCTCACGGCTTGCGCCGCCAACGCCACCTGCACAGCCTTCACCTTCCCCAAGCTCCACAGCATAGACATAGGTTCCTCACCTGTCGTGTGGAGGAAAAGGTGGTGGTGGGAACGGCCCTGGGCCCAGTCGCCTCCCTCTCCATCAAAGACTGCCTCACGGCTTGCGCCGCCAACGCCACCTGCACAGCCTCCACCTTCCCAAGCTCCACACCAGCATGACATAGGTCCCTCACCTGTCGTGTGGAGGAAAAGGTGGTGGTGGGAACGGCCCTGGGCCCAGTCGCCTCCCTCTCCATCAAAGACTGCCTCACGGCTTGCGCCGCCAAGGCCACCTGCACAGCCTTCACCTTCCCCCAAGCTCCACAGCATAGACATAGGTTCCTCACCTGTCGTGTGGAGGAAAAGGTGGTGGTGGGAACGGCCCTGGGCCCAGTCGCCTCCCTCTCCATCAAAGACTGCCTCACGGCTTGTGCTGCTAATGCCACCTGCACAGCCTCCACCTCCCAGCTCCACCACATAGGTCCTCACCTGTCGTGTGGAGGAAAAGGTGGTGGTGGGAACTGCCTGGGGCCCAGTCGCCTCCCTCTCCATCAAAGACTGCCTCACGGCTTGCGCCGCCAACGCCACCTGCACAGCCTTCA
>JASANA010009464.1:0-54051 GCA_030248095.1 Ptycholaimellus sp. GST1_10 | reverse complement strand
CGACAAAATACAAAGTTGAATATTTTGACCGCGGAGCGGCCCCGAAGGGCCGCTCCGCGGTCTATAGAGGTTACTGAACTTTTGTCCTGATATATATATATATGCGTATATATATATATATATGTATCTGGAAATGCTGTCCACGGGCGAATTCTCAACGGATTTGGACAAACTTTTTTTTCCTGAAAGGTAATGCTATTTTAGGAAGATCTGGAGGGGTAGACCCGGAATTTGAGCATTTGAAACATTACTTTTTTGGGTAGAAAGGTTGAAAAATGGGGTATGCTGTAAAAGGCTCAATTCTCAACGGATTTTGACAAACTTTTTTTTCCCTGAAAGGTAATAATATTTTAGGAAGATCTAGAGGGGTGGAACTGGTCCCATAGCATAAATAAATATTTTTTTTTTTAGAAAGTTTGAAAAAAAAGGGGTGTTTGGGGAAAAGCGGATTTCTCAACGGGTTTGGACGAACTTTTTTTTTCGCGGGAGGTAAAAAAATTTTAGGAAAGTCTAGAGGGGTGCAACTGGTCCCAGAGCATTTGAAACATTACTTTTTTGGGTAGAAAGTTTGAAAAATGGGGTATGTTGAGAAATAGCGAATTCTCAACGGATTTGGACAAACTTTTTTTTTGCTGAAAGGTAATAACATTTTAGGAAGATCTGGAGGGGTGGAACTGGTCCCAAAGCATTTGAAACATTACTTTTTTGGGTAGAAAGTTTGAAAAATGGGGTATGTTGAGAAATAGCGAATTCTCAACGGATTTGGACAAACTTTTTTTTTGCTGAAGGGTAATAACATTTTAGGAAGATCTGGAGGGGTGGAACTGGTCCCAAAGCATTTAAACATTACTTTTCTGGGTATAAAGTTGGAAAATTGCAATATGCGGTTTTTGCACTGTAGTACCTGAAGTCTTGAGAATTGCACAGAAAACTTGATTTTTATGTTCACTAGTCTTATATGTCGATTCTAAATCTGTGCTTACTTTTGAAATTGGTTGAGAAACCACATACTTGATTTTTGAGTTAAAAGGATCATATAAAAGGATGCGCTCCGCGGTCACCTATTGCGCTTTGCGCCATATACTTGTTCTAAAAAAAACCACATTTCGCTGGTTGATGGAATGATAGATAAGATTCAACCACAAATGAGGCTAACAGATGGAATCATTATCATTCATCGTTCAAATATATCGGAAGAAAGATGACTGGGTGGCTAACCTCTTCTGGGAAGGAGCTGCGGATGATTTACGTTGGTTGCCGCCTTTTTCCTTCTTGCTTCCGCTATCTTCGTACATTATTGCTGTAATTTTTATTCGTCTAGTTTGAGTGGGTGTTTGGCTGATATGAGGAAAAAACAAAAAGCTCGTCTTCATCGGATTAAGGGTATTTTCAGAGAAGGAAGAAGACTTTTAATCCTTTCTTGACAAATCAAAATCTGGGCTTATGACTATAGAAAGGATGGAAAATATTAATTAAGCCCTGGTAGATAGAAGCGGTGTGGTGATCTCTACGCGAATGCCAGTTACCGTTTTCAATTTCATGCCCTTGACAATGAGAAAAAATTTGTAAAATTATTAAATGGGTTACAAACAAAATTCATGGCTGCGCCTTGTAAGGAAACCAAAACTACCTCTGAAACAAATTCAGCTACGTTGAAAGCATGAAGAGCAGTAAAAAAGTTAATCATGGTGGAATTTTAAGACATGCGCTTTGAGATGCGTGTTTTGAGAACAATCAACACGAAGAGCATGTACTAAAAACTCAACCATTATTGCCTATTATATAAATGGAAATGCTTGCCGCTAAGACCCACCAAGCTTGTCATTCTCTTTGGTAGTTGTTATGGTCAATATAAACATAAAAGAATACAGCGTTGTTTCATCATGCAATATCGTAATAGCTTCTCATATATATGCTGAAGTAGGCTTGAAACAGGACGGAAGATAATAGGGATTTAGTGTGGAGAGAGGACAATTCATATGTGAAAGCAAATGAGCTGTTTCCCTAGCAACACATAAGGTGGTCAGATAGCAAATTGTGCCTTTTGTATTTATTGACTAGGCTTTTTTGCGCGGCCGCAGGCCGCCTGCCGCGGAGGGCAGGGCAGTCAGAGCTCCGGAGGCCGGAGGGCATGGGTGCGGAGGCCCCGGAGCGTAGCCTAGCATGCGAAGCATGCTAGGCGAAGCGTAGGGGCCGTAGCACCCGTGCCCGGAGGCCGGAGGAGCTCTGGCGCCCTGCCCGAAGCGGCGGGCGGCCAAGGCCAGCTTAAGCAGTTACCCCATTTTTGCGTCCGTCTGTCCGCATATATATATATATATATGTGTCTTTCCGGGGCCCGTACTCCGCGGTTTTTCAACGAAATTGGCTGATTTTTTGCATGAAGGTCCGACTGGGTGGTATCTCCAGGCCATTTTTTGCGCTTGACGTAATTTTGCGTTTTTCGCCCAAAACTCAATTTTTTGATGTTTCAAAGTACAAAAATTCATAAATCACTGGTTTTTCAACGAAATTGGCTGATTTTTGGCAGGTACGTCCGTCGAGGTGCTATCTTGAAGCTGGCAAAAGGAATTTCCGAAATATTTGTTATTTCTCAGTTTATGGCCAAAAACCTAAAATCTTGATGTTTCAAAAATTCGAACATCCATTAATCAATGGTTTTCCATTGAAATCAGTTGAATTTTGGCATGAACGTCTGCCATGGTGATATCTAGAAACTGTTAAAAGGACTTTTTGAAAAATTTATTATTTCTTGATTTAGTTAAAACCCAAAATCTTGATGTTTCAAAAATTCGAGCATCCATGGTTTTCAATAAAATTAGCTCAATTTGGGTGAGAGGCTTATTTGTAATTAAACCAGCTGATTTTGACTTGTTTACTTGGAACAAAGGCCGCGCATCTTGGCAATAGCCGAGAATACCTTGTTTGTCTGGATAGCTTCCTTTTTAGTTAATCTTCAAATTCCATCTGTGACCGATTTTAAAAGCGATCATTGTCATTCTTAAGTATTCTTTGTAATTCTTAAGTATTTTTTAAGTATTATTCCATGTTTCGGAACACTGCTACCATTTAACTACTTAAGAATACGATTTGAGACGTTGGGGGGTTTCCAGTCAAATTCATCTTATGGATTCAATGAAAAAACCAAATTAGAACAGTAGAAAATGTTTTGAACAGACAATAAAGAAGCCAAAACTGAAGAAAATAAAACCAAAGCGATGAACGCAACATTTTTACCACTGAATCGATTACTTTGAGAATCCTTTTCCTCCTAAAATTATAACCACCACAATTGCATTTTTGAAATTGCGCTATTGCAAGCTGTTGGTAAATGTGGACTGCACGGGATGCCTTTTAGGGAGCGGGTCGTAGGAAGCGTAGAAGCGGAGGGTGTAAGTGGGGGCTGAATGCGGTTAGAGGCTGGTGTTGCGGGGCACTCCCGGGCAGCGGACAAAAGGAGGAAGGAGGAAGGGGGGTAAAGGAGTGCGTTGCCGGGAGAGGGCAGAAGTGGCTTGAGAATCTAGAGAAGGAGGAGGGTAGGTGAGTGCGCGCGCGCGAATTCGGAGCCCTTCGGATTCGGTTGGCGGAATCAAAGCTCGCGTCTTCATTCCCTCCCTCTCCCCCTTCCCTCCTCCTTTCTTCCTCCTCCTCCCAGCCTCCCCTCCCCTCCAGCCCAGCCCTCCCTCTCCGCGCCTTCCCAGGCTGCTGACTTCCGCCGCTGCTGATTTCCCACACTACATTTTAGGCCCCCGCCTCTTTTTCTGCGCCCCGCTCCCAGCAGCCTCCAAGCTCCTTAGCAGTCTTCCGGAGCGCAGGCCCTGGGAAAGAAGGCGCTGGCAGGGCTCTGGCCTGGCCAAGCTATTAGGCTGCCATTGGGCGCCCCCTAGGAGGGAGGGCTGAGTGGGCTGGTGGGAGGGAGGAGCAGAGAAGGAGGGTGAAGTGGCGCCAATCAGAAGTAGGCCCGCCGGTTGCACAAACACACCGGGCCCCTCTCTTCCTTCGTCTGCGTCACAGAACTGCGCCCCTGCGTGTGCTCGCCTATCAAGTACCGCCTCTTCCCTCTACTCCTCCATACTCACCTACCCCCAAACTCTCTCCCTCCATCTACCAGCCGTAGCCTGCTTTGCCTGCCTAGCTACGCAGGGCCAAGTTTGGCGCTAATCGTTGAGGCAGGCTTCACTTCCGGCCTGGCTTTGTGCCGCGGCCTCACAATGCCTGCCTCCCTGCACTCCCCCCGTGCCGTCACAACTAGACAGCAAACAGAAAGGAAGCCCTGATGCGCCCTTTCCAGCAGGCCCCAGTTCAGTTTTCACCTCCACCAGTTTCCATTTCTCACTCTCTTGTTTTTCTCTCCTGAGTTTCTTCTCTTTTTGCTTCAATGTTTTGCGGCATTTATTCAAATGTTTGTTCTTATGCGTTTATATTGAATGCTCAATGGCTAAAGCATAAATAAGTGAGGTAAGAATATGGAACAATTTGTACTTTGGGGAAATCGGAGAGCCTCATGAAGATGTTTCTTTTCGGCGTTAACACTGGCTGAAAATGTCACATTCTCAATTTGCTTCTGTCAGCGCCAGCCTTACCCCCTGCCATTACAGTGAAAGTAGGGTTTCTGCGATGAGATGTGGGAAAGGCTTGAAGGCTGGCAAGAGCTGGAGAGGAAGGGCAGGGATGGGGTAGTTGGCTAGCTGGGTGCTGGGTGCAGTAGAGAAGGGAGCAGGATGCGCTGCTGCATTTACACCCTGCTTCCCTGGTTCCTGGATCGCCTCCTCCTCAGCTCCTCCATACTCAGGAGCATCCGCGTCACCCTACCCCTAGGCACCCTACAGGGCGACATAAAGGTACTCTTCTCTCCTATTCCAGCCATATACATCCACCCAGACACAACTCATGTTGAGGTTGTGAACGGGAAGGAAGTGGTGGCCTTTTTGGGAGTTCCCTTTGCTATGCCTCCGACAGGTATGTATCCATCCCTACTGATGGGGAGGAGAAGTGGTGAGGAGAATTGGTGCGAAGGTGGGCGACGATTCGCACCGCCGGTGCCAGTGCGACCCTGGAACGGGACTCGGGATGCCTCCAGGCTCTCCCCAGCCTGTCAGCAGGAGAAGGACGAGACGCAGGGGGACTTCTGGGGTGCCACCCTCTGGAATGCCAACACCCCAGTCAGCGAAGACTGTCTCTACCTTAATCTCTGGGCACCTAAGGTTACTTTTGCTTGTTCATCGCTTGATGTATTCATTTTTTTTAATTGTGACCTGAAGGAAGCGTTATGGGTAAGTGTCACAAACCTAGAAATTGCACGACTTGGACTGGTAGTGAATGGAACGATTATAGTTTCTATCGAAAAATTGATTATGGATAAGCTCAGTTAAACCTAGGTATAAATTAGTTTTTCTTTTGCAGCAGTACAAAGCATGACTTATTCTTCCTCTTAGCTTGAAAGAAACAAAATTCAATTACATTGTCATAGAAAATCTTGCGACATTCATCTAGCAAGCATTTGACTTGCTAGATACTTTTTATCGCTTTAACAAAAGCTGATCCAGAAAACATAAGAAATCCAGAAAACAGAAAACATTCATCTCGCCCAATGACAAATGCTAGAAAAGTAGCACCCCGTTTCCTTCCGCCTGCCCTCTGATCTATAATTGGTTAGAATTGATGGATGGCTGTTAGGAGGGAATAAATTTTCAGGGCAGGCATGGACTTCCGGTGATGGTGTGGCTGTTTGGCGGCGGCTTCTGGTACGGCAGCCCCAGCCTCAGTCTATACGACGGTCGCACACTGGCTGCCCATGGAAACGTCGTCGTTGTCAACATTAATTATCGGTAGTCTTTGGATCCTTTCTTCCCTCTTTCCATAGAATAGAAGCATGCTGGTGAACACTGCAGAGTAGGGGCTTTCGGATTCCTCTACCTCAACCACAGCGCAGCTCCGGGAAATATGGGCATGCTGGACCAACAGCTGGCGCTTCGGTTTCCTTTTCCTTCTCTTTCGCTAGCAATGATAGCCCATTTTCCAGATGGATCCAGGAGAACATCATCTTCTTCGGCGGGGACCCAAACTCCGTGACGCTGTTCGGGGAGTCCGCGGGTTGGCTGGCCAACGGAGTGAATAGGAAGAGTCTGAAAGGCAATAGGCTGCAGGGGCAGCTTCCGTGGTGGCTCACATGATCGCCCCCGCTTCTCGCAAGCTCTTCGACCGCGGCATCCTACAAAGCGGCTCTCTAGACAACAAGTGGCCCCCCGCTCCAATCCCCTCTTAGAAGGGGACAGGAGGGTGGGAGTTGAGATGGGCAATGGACTCGCCGGAGAAGGCCTATCGGAAGTCGCTGGCACTGGTGGACGGAGTGAATTGTGCCCGCGGCACCATGTGGGCCATAATCCAATGCCTGCAGGCCATCCCTGCCAAGGAGTTCAGCGGCCACATCTGGGACATCCCCATCGCCTTCATGGAGTTCCCCCTCGTCGTCGTCTCCTCCGATGCATACTTCTTCCGCGGCATCGACGCTTTTGTGGCCCTCAGGTTTTCTTTTCACCCCCACATTTGACAGTGTCATATCTAGACAATTTCATTGATTAAGAAAAGGTGACAGAAAAAAGGTTTGCAAAAATGCTAATTTTAAAAAATTGACTTTATTTAGGAAAGGGGACTACGCGGACAAGACGTTGATGATTGGCATCAATGCGGACGAGGGCCACTTCTGGCTCACCTACGCCATGGAATGGTTCTTCCCAGCATGCTCGTATCACTTCTGACTTCTTACCCTACTATGCTGATAGGTTCTACCGCAGCAATTATCCCGGCCCCGCCCCTCCGCACATCAACTACACCCTCTTCCAAACCACCGTGGAAAATGCCTTCACAGACCATCTACATCTAGCCCAACTGTGACCCACTCAGCATCTGAAAGTCTATAACAGAAGGAGCATGGGTCTTGAGGAAGGGCGTGAGCTTCACTTACGATTTGGGCGCTTGTGGAGCGGGCATGACGGAGGAGGAGCGGCAGCAGCTCAACTACGTGGACATGGCCAACCAGATGGTCACATTTCTCTCCCACCTCCTCCTAATCCCTACCCAGCTTCGCCTCCTCAGGTAGGGGACTACTTTTTTACCTGCGACCAAATATGGCTGGCGGACGAACTTCGTAAGACGGCGAAGAAGCAGTCCTTCTTCTACTACTTTGACCAGCGCTCCTCCACCAATCCTTGGCCTCGATGGATGGGTATCGCTTTTCCCTCCAACTTCGCCTCTCCCTCTCAGCCGGGAGGTCCCCTGAGCAGGTGTGATGCACGGCTACGAAATAGAGTACGTCTTCGGGGCGCCAGTGTCGAACGCGAGCGCCTACACGGCTGCAGAGCGAGAGTTCTCCCACATCATCATCGACCTATGGAGTTCGTTTGCTCGCACTGGGTCCCTACACCCTCTCTCCCACCTCCACCTCAACTCATCCAGGAAGAGGGTGTTCAGGGTACCGGTATCCAGGCGAATGCCAGTGAGATGGCTGCCGTACGCCGATCAGCGCACCTGGTTCTACCTCAACGAATCTTTGGCGTTCCACTCTTTCTATTCCACCTCTCTTTGCTGGGAAGAAAGCTGGGAGATGTTAGGGAAATTCGTAACAAACCGGCGGGAAAGGAGGAGGAGTGTCGCTTTTGGCGTAGCATCAAGGACGCTGAATACAAACTGCACGGTCACACACTTTGCTATTATCCCGCTATTATTCTCAAGGATCCAGTTTCATTAAGATGGTAAAGTGATATTTTAGAGATATCCAGCGCCATGTCGAAACACTGGCTTCCACAAGTCGTCTTCCTTAGTTGTTTTTTACCAGCATTGCTCCATCTCCGTTCGTGATATACTTTTACTGTACTTTTATGCGAACTGTGTACAATGTACATACATAATTCTGGTTACTGAAAGCCTCAGCATCTTTTTTCTGATTCACTCCATATTGCTAAGTTCCATTAAAGTTGATGATATGCAGCCTATGTGGTCTACTTCTCTGGTGATATTCTCTCTCTTGACATGGATCTCAATTGGCGGTGAGTAGTTTTGGGGAGGCAAGAAGTAAGGCTTGAGATTTGTAAGCGTGTGTGGAGAGGCCATTAAGCAAGCGGGGAGGCGTGAGAGGGCAAAGGAGTCATCAGGGGTTCTCAGAGGGGGGCTGGTGAGAGAGTGGTGTTGACTCTGCGCCCCGCCCTTGAGCCCTTCCTTGCCCTGCCTCTTTTGTCCTCCGCTTCAAGGTTCGCCGAAACCAGGCTCCCCCCATCTCCAAAGGCCCCCCAAACCAAGCCCAGCACCAACTGCTTCCACAAAAGAGCTTTCGGCCTGGAAGGCCCCTGGTTGGCAGGCGCTAAAAGGGGATGACGCCCTGCTCTGTTTGAGCGGCAGGAAGTATTGCCTGTAGGCCCTGCGCCACCCACCTCCAACCATTCACTGCCCCATCACACCATTCCTGGAGCAAACATGCAACCTGGACTTCATGGGGCTCTTCTTCTGCTTACTTTCATACCAGCCGCTCTACTCGCTCATCCCGATCATTCACAGTCACTCAACTCGGTTTACTATGATAGCCCAATAATCCTTCACGAAAACTATTGCTATTATGCTCTTTGATCATTCCAATTATTGCTCTCGTCCGATGAAATAATAGGAAGGAGAGCAGGAAAATATAAGTAATGATGTTGAGGAGGCGAGAGAAGAGAGAAAAACGGTGAAAAGGGCACAAGTAGATCAGCGAGTTGACGTGGAGGACCCGGGGACCTGGTTCACCGTCTTCGCCAATCTCTTCTCCGATATCTTCGACACCCTGCAGCAAGAGACGCAAGGCCAAGATCAGAACACATTCTCACAAGGCTTCACGACCTTCGCTGATTGAATGTTTTAGGGCCAGCTCATTAATTATTCAGGCATTTACACAGTCCAAGTGCCGCCGACACCGACTGGCCAGAATTTCGGTACAAATCAATTCGGTACAAGTCAAAACTTCGGCAGACCGTAAGATTTGCTTTTGGTAGCATTCAGCTGTTATAAATTAAAAAGTTAAATTAAGGATGCATTGACAGAAATGATAACGGCCTATTTGAATGATAATTTTCTGAAAAACGGTGCAGATTTTAATTTTATGAAAGATATTGAATTGATCTACAAATCTACTACAACCATTTTGACCTATAAAACTTGTTTGAGTATAAGCAATAGGAATTTTTCAAGGAAAAGGAGCAAAAGGAATTTTTGAATGAAAAGGAGCAAAAAGAATTTTTGAGCCTCGTTCAACTACGAGTTTGTTTAACAAAAAGTTGGCAGCATAATCCATGGTTGAAGCAACAACCAATTCGTGAGCAGCGGCATTCAGCGCGGCACCGGGGCGACTGCCAACAACAACTTCCCATTCCCAATCAGCCCCACCGGCAGCAATGCTTATCAGCCAGGCCAACAAGCCATCAGCCAGCCAGCCAGGCCAGGCCAGTTCACCAATCAGGGTTCCTTTCGCCTTTCCTACTCTCCCCTTCTCCTACGTTCGATTCTCCCCTTCCAAGGATCAATGGGCAATGCGGCAGTGCGAAGGCCCATGTTCCCCGGCGCCACTTTCCAGCAGGCTTTCAACCAGCAGATCAATGGCCGCCAATCCACGCCTTTCCCTGGTCTTTCATCCCCAACGGCTTTTGCAACATATTGACAAGAGATTGTAGGCTGGAACGCAGCTCAGAGCAGCGGGAGTGGAACTTGGAAGCCGCCTGGTCAGCCCAGCTTTCCCTCAGCTGCCGGTCCATTCCGACCCTCGGCCAGTACCAGCCGGCCATTCGCCTCCTTCAACCAGCCACCCTTTACGCGCCCTCCCACGCTCACAACACCACAGCTGAAGCAGTTGTGGCAAATTTCGGAAATTTCAGCTCAACAACAGACACCCCGACCTACTTTCGCCACATACCAGCCGAACAGACCCTACGGGCAAACTTCCAACAACATGGGTCAGCTTATCAGTTTTATTATTCATCATTTATCAGTTGTCTTATCATCATTTGCGAGTTTTTCCAAATGATATCATGAAAGTTAGCAAAAATAGGGATGATAAATAATTTTACTTAAGAAAATAGCCTAGTTCAACGAAACTATAGAATACTGGACTTTTGTTACTCGCCGAAAAATGACAGGTCATGTTTAGTTAGCTAAATCCCAGCATATAAAATTACTATGGCATAAAAACAACTGAAGGTTCAGCGCAGGGGAATGCGTACAATCCACTGGCTGGAGCAGTGCAGCCAGTCCGTGGTGGAGTCCCCTTCCCTCCGGGCTCTGCAACCCCAGTGTCCAACGGTCCTGTGTACGCTCCCTTTACCATTCCAAGACCCCATGCTCTCCAAAGCTTCCAAGCATGGCCTGTGGATGCTATTGGGCGGAGTTTGACAGGCCCCCTTGCCAGCAGAAACAGCCGGTCGTGACTGGCGTCCGTTGGATTTGCGGATGATCATCTTATTCTTTTCCTCTCCCACATTCCCTTCTTTATTCTCCTTCCTTTCCTGACCTTCTTTCCTTTGCTACCTCTTGACTCTGCCTGAGAATGCTTACTCAAACTTTTCCGTACTCAACCTCAACCGCTGCTAGCAAACATGATAGACTGCTGCACTGCTGTCCGATGCCCGCAAATGCGTCTAACTAATCTACTCTGATTTGCAGAAGTGGGGTGGACGGATTCAACCCGGGCGGATTCTTCGAGAGCAGCAGTCCGCAGCGAAACTTTGGCATCGGCGAGGGCAGCCTTTACATCAACTCACCCACTCTACCACCTTCACAGGCCCGCTGGTTCAATGGCTCGGAAGTTGCCCCTTCACCTGCCCTTCTCCTCACCCGCCCTTAGCCAAGCATCCAGTGCAGGTGAAGGATGGCAGCGCGGTTCTCTGCGACAACAACCGGCCTCGCAAACCGTCCAAGGTCGGGGCACAGGTCTGTTGCTTCAGTGGATGGAAAGCTAGGTGAGAAGGTAGGTTTGCAGAGGCTTTTGGACCTGGCCATGGCGGCCTTCTTCTACAACACCAGTCTTTGTCGGAAAGGTCCCGGGGATGCAGCTGGGCCACCGCCTTTTGCTGATGCTGGTGTTCTCTACTCTGCCAATGCCAACCGGAGCCAGGTATTCTAGTCTTTTATCTTTTTGTCATGAATATATTTGTCATCGATTTCTCGAATATTTCCCAGTGCCTGGTAAAAGAGGGTGAGGGGTTGACATGCTCGGACGCGGCAGAGAGCTCCATGGTGGAGAGCATCTACATCAGCCGCTACATGGGCAGCCACTACCTCGTAGCCACCAACGGCATTCCCAGCCACTGCTACTCTGTCCCTCTCTTCTTCGCTCCTCCTCTCCCCATCCTCAACCTCAACTCCCTACAGGCGGGCTTGGACGGAGGCTTGGCCTGCGAGGAGTTTACGGCATTTCTCTTCCCTGCCCGGCCCAAACTCAGCAACCAGTTCAAGAACTTCCCGCCCGGCGCCAGCATCGGCGTCACCACCGCCGGCGCCCTTCTTGCTGGTCCTCACCCCATCCATCTCACACCTCCTTTCAGCCCCTTCTTCCCTGTCTCAGGCCACGCCTTTGGCTTCCTAAAGGAGCAGTGCGACGTGGTGCTGCCCATTCAGCGCTGGAACTTCGGACCCTGCGACGGGCACGCGGCGCCGTTCCCCATGTGCTCGTTCGTTCCCTTACTTTTGTTCCCTCTGCTATCCTTCCCAATTACTGCCCCCCAACGCCAGCTACCACATCCACAAAGTGCCAGTGTGCATGGCGGGCTTTGCGGACTGCGGCCTGCTGGGCCATATGCTAGATGGAGTCCCGATTTTCGGCAGGTGCACCCTGCGCATCGCCGGGCGCTTCACGCGCCTCCGCAGCTGCTATCGGTGCCTTCTCACTCATGCCATACATCTACCTTTATTCCCCCCACATCCTCCTGTTTCAGACTGAAAGCTGGAAAGAATGGCTGCGACAGTAGTCACTACGAGTTCCGCAAAGGCACCGACTGTCAGCTGGTGCTTGTTTTGGTTTAATGTGAATGGGTACTTAATTTTGAATGTTTAGGACGAGGCGAACGGCTTCTACTTTGCCCGCGACACCATCAGCAGCACCGGACGCCGCTTCAGAGCTGGCTCTTACGGGTCTCTTCTTACTGCCTTTCCTCTTGCAGCCTCACTGAGTCCCACCTCTGCTCAGATACTTCTTCACCGCCGAATATCCCTTCCTCAATCCCGGCTTCTATGGAGAGCTGGCTCTTACGGGTCTCTTCTTACTGCCTTTCCTCTTGCAGCCTCACTGAGTCCCACCTCTGCTCAGATACTTCTTCACCGCCGAATATCCCTTCCTCAATCCCGGCTTCTATGGAGAGCTGGCTCTTACGGGTCTCTTCTTACTGCCTTTCCTCTTGCAGCCTCACTGAGTCCCACCTCTGCTCAGATACTTCTTCACCGCCGAATATCCCTTCCTCAATCCCGGCTTCTATGGAGAGCTGGCTCTTACGGGTCTCTTCTTACTGCCTTTCCTCTTGCAGCCTCACTGAGTCCCACCTCTGCTCAGATACTTCTTCACCGCCGAATATCCCTTCCTCAATCCCGGCTTCTATGGAGAGCTGGCTCTTACGGGTCTCTTCTTACTGCCTTTCCTCTTGCAGCCTCACTGAGTCCCACCTCTGCTCAGATACTTCTTCACCGCCGAATATCCCTTCCTCAATCCCGGCTTCTATGGAGAGCTGGCTCTTACGGGTCTCTTCTTACTGCCTTTCCTCTTGCAGCCTCACTGAGTCCCACCTCTGCTCAGATACTTCTTCACCGCCGAATATCCCTTCCTCAATCCCGGCTTCTATGGAGAGCTGGCTCTTACGGGTCTCTTCTTACTGCCTTTCCTCTTGCAGCCTCACTGAGTCCCACCTCTGCTCAGATACTTCTTCACCGCCGAATATCCCTTCCTCAATCCCGGCTTCTATGGAGAGCTGGCTCTTACGGGTCTCTTCTTACTGCCTTTCCTCTTGCAGCCTCACTGAGTCCCACCTCTGCTCAGATACTTCTTCACCGCCGAATATCCCTTCCTCAATCCCGGCTTCTATGGAGAGCTGGCTCTTACGGGTCTCTTCTTACTGCCTTTCCTCTTGCAGCCTCACTGAGTCCCACCTCTGCTCAGATACTTCTTCACCGCCGAATATCCCTTCCTCAATCCCGGCTTCTATGGAGAGCTGGCTCTTACGGGTCTCTTCTTACTGCCTTTCCTCTTGCAGCCTCACTGAGTCCCACCTCTGCTCAGATACTTCTTCACCGCCGAATATCCCTTCCTCAATCCCGGCTTCTATGGAGAGCTGGCTCTTACGGGTCTCTTCTTACTGCCTTTCCTCTTGCAGCCTCACTGAGTCCCACCTCTGCTCAGATACTTCTTCACCGCCGAATATCCCTTCCTCAATCCCGGCTTCTATGGAGAGCTGGCTCTTACGGGTCTCTTCTTACTGCCTTTCCTCTTGCAGCCTCACTGAGTCCCACCTCTGCTCAGATACTTCTTCACCGCCGAATATCCCTTCCTCAATCCCGGCTTCTATGGAGAGCTGGCTCTTACGGGTCTCTTCTTACTGCCTTTCCTCTTGCAGCCTCACTGAGTCCCACCTCTGCTCAGATACTTCTTCACCGCCGAATATCCCTTCCTCAATCCCGGCTTCTATGGAGAGCTGGCTCTTACGGGTCTCTTCTTACTGCCTTTCCTCTTGCAGCCTCACTGAGTCCCACCTCTGCTCAGATACTTCTTCACCGCCGAATATCCCTTCCTCAATCCCGGCTTCTATGGAGAGCTGGCTCTTACGGGTCTCTTCTTACTGCCTTTCCTCTTGCAGCCTCACTGAGTCCCACCTCTGCTCAGATACTTCTTCACCGCCGAATATCCCTTCCTCAATCCCGGCTTCTATGGAGAGCTGGCTCTTACGGGTCTCTTCTTACTGCCTTTCCTCTTGCAGCCTCACTGAGTCCCACCTCTGCTCAGATACTTCTTCACCGCCGAATATCCCTTCCTCAATCCCGGCTTCTATGGAGAGCTGGCTCTTACGGGTCTCTTCTTACTGCCTTTCCTCTTGCAGCCTCACTGAGTCCCACCTCTGCTCAGATACTTCTTCACCGCCGAATATCCCTTCCTCAATCCCGGCTTCTATGGAGAGCTGGCTCTTACGGGTCTCTTCTTACTGCCTTTCCTCTTGCAGCCTCACTGAGTCCCACCTCTGCTCAGATACTTCTTCACCGCCGAATATCCCTTCCTCAATCCCGGCTTCTATGGAGAGCTGGCTCTTACGGGTCTCTTCTTACTGCCTTTCCTCTTGCAGCCTCACTGAGTCCCACCTCTGCTCAGATACTTCTTCACCGCCGAATATCCCTTCCTCAATCCCGGCTTCTATGGAGAGCTGGCTCTTACGGGTCTCTTCTTACTGCCTTTCCTCTTGCAGCCTCACTGAGTCCCACCTCTGCTCAGATACTTCTTCACCGCCGAATATCCCTGCCTCAATCCCGGCTTCTATGGAGAGCAGCAGCGCTACTGCAAACTCCATCCCAGAGACCTGCGCTACGTCACTCAGACCGACCTGCCCTCCACCACCGCATTATAGCCCCAGCTCCTGATGCCATGAGCAACCCTATACGCCTTTTTCTACTTTAGCAACATCTGTGATCTCATCAAGTTAAACGAAGAAAATTGGACATTGTAAGAGTGATGTGCCTTTAAATGAAAACTGAATGCAAAAGTCCTGGGCTGAACTTGCTGCTGCTAAACTAATTAATGGTAGGAACTATTGCGCTACTCTGACTTAATAAGTCCAAGCAACAGGTTGCGAATGGGAAGTGTGTCCGAGGTGTAAGGAAGGCAGTAGAAAGTTCAATTTCTTAAGTTATGCACAACTGGCGACACTTTGCGCTTTAATAAAAAGGCCATAAATTTTAACATTCTCAATTTGAATGGTGGTTTTTGCTCATGTGTTTTGCTTGTTTAAATATGGTTTCATATTCATATATCATATTCATATATGGTGCGCATGATTGCCCCGATTTGTGCCCCTTAGCGACACTTGCCACTAAATCAGTTATGTGAAGGCAACGCTAGTTCGGAGCATTTTTCTTGTGCATAAATTTCATCTCAGAAATTGAGTTGGCTTTCTTAGACACTTAGGCTTGTACCATCTTTATCCTTGCCCTAACATTAGAAAAAACAAAGCTGGATTTATTGAGGTAATCATGGGCAGGAATTTTCGCCAGTCCAGACTCGGACCTCCCAGAAGTGAGCTTGTTTTTGCCACCCTTCCCCCAGAAGGCAAAGTTTACGATTAAGGCCGTTTTCATCAGGGCCAAAAAGCTGATCCTCGAAGTCGAAACGGCCGCTTTAGGGCTTTGCTTCGGCATCCTAATTGATTTGCGTCGCAATTGCGGCGATAGAGGCCTATAGTGAAGCTGGGAGAGAGGGGGCTGGGTTAACTGAGGGTTGGTGAGCGTGAGCTGGAGGAGGCTTTTTAGGGGACAAAAAGGAGGGTGATGTTGGAGGGAGGGAGTGGAGGGAGGGAGGGGGTAGGAGCGCTGGTTGGCAGCGGCGGGCGTTGACTTTAGCCGCCTGTGCAGCAATCAATGGGAGCAAAAGGGCGGAAAGGGCAGGAGGGGAGGCTATGAAGGAATGTGTGAGCACTTCCACACCCCTGCCCCTGCCCCTGCCCCACCAGCCATCCACAGGTCTCGCCCATTCACCGCCACAAGTGATTGCCACACTTTGCTCCTCCCTCCTCTTCTTTGCCCCCCTCCTCCCTCCCCCCTCAGCCCATCAGCCTTACCAGCTCTCCCCTGTGCCCTTTGCCCCCTCCCCTTCCGACTCATGCTCTATCCCTCGCCCTCCTACTCATCCTCCCTCCCATCCTCCCTCCCGCCGCAAGCCGTGTGGGCCTGCCTATTGAGGCGACTCATGTGACAGGCTACGAGGCAGACCTTGAGGGGCGTCCGGGCGACCAAAAGTCCGTTGCATTATGGAAATTGCACAGGCTAGCAGGATGACACTCACAGGTATCAAGCCGCCGCGGCAAAAGGAAGCCAGATTTTAGGCCCCCCTCCTTCCCCCTTCATCCCTCTTATCCTCTCCTGCCTTCCTCTGCTCACCTCTTAGCCCTTCCTCATCTTCTTTGCCTTCCCCTTAACGTCTTCAGGCACTGCCCACGTCTTTTCTCAATAGATTGGATGCTAATGGAACCTGAAAAAGGTGCAAAGAAAGGGCAAGAGGAGGAAAGGAGGAGTCGAGATGAGGTTTCCGCCCCCTGTCATCCTCGCCAGCTCTCTCTAGTTTAACTATAATCCATCTATTCCTCTAATTAAAAGCATTTTTAGGAAACCCAAATCGAAGCTTTGAGGAACTTTTTGCTCAGCGTTGGCTCGCGTCAGCCGTAGAAAAGGCTTTAGGATAGGACTGAGCAATTGAGGCAGACTTTTAGACTCCTCGTGGCACGCCATGCCTCCCTCTTTCCCATTCCTTACGTCCTCTAATTTTCATGCCCCATTCTTACCTCCCTGCTCGCACTAGCTAGTCCTAGGCAAATGTACCGCCATCTTCCATCTTTGATCCTGCTTGTAGCATCTGTGGCTGAACATCAATCAGCTCCATAACCAATAATGAGTGAGTGAGTGATAAAATGGAAGATGTTTGGAGGAGGTGAAGTTGAGGAGCGAAGTTGGTTTGGGCGGAAGGGCATGCGAGGGAGGCGGTGGTGCAGGCGGTGATGAACGAGTCGTGGGGCAACGAGAGCTTGGACGCGCCGGACGCTTCCACGGCAGCCTTCGAAAGGGCCATCGCCATTGCCGTCCCGCTCATATTCGCCCTCGTCGTCATCATCGGTATCATTGGCAACATCCTCGTACCTTCTCCCTCACCTACCCTCCACTCAAGCTTCCCTCAAACTCTTTCATCATCCAGGTGATCACAGTGGTGGCAGTGAATCGGCAGATGCGCAACTCCACCAACTCCCTGGTCATGAATCTCGGCATCAGCGACCTTCTCTTCCTCATCTTCTGCGTTCCCTTCACTGCTGCTCAGTTCTCCCAAGGCAGGTTCGTCAAAACCACACACACCTTCTTCCCGCTTTCATCAGGACACAATTGGCAGGATACATTTTGTATTTCTGTCAACTTAAAATCCTTATTTCAATTGTTCGCGTCGCGGGGGATTTCTCTATAAATAAAAGTATTCCAATTATTTATTTACTCCAATTTTAGTTTTTTTGCATAGATGCCAACTTTATGTTCTAAATGAAACTACATCATAACAGTGAAACCCGCTTTTTATAATTTTGATATTTTTGCGCGGCCAAGGCCCGCTTATACAGTTACCCCATTTTTCGTCCGTCTGTCCGCATATTGGGCTGGCGCAAACGGAGCTTTAGCGGAGTGTCAGCGCCCAGTCCCTCTTTTCGACCCAGGTGTACGTTTTCGGGGTTATTGCTAGATCTTAAAATTGATAAGGATTTTGTGCTTCACAGAAACGTCCATTCGTTCTGATTCTTTTTGCATTAGAAAGAGCATCATCAAATTGACCAAAACTCGCGAGATTTTGCCCAAAAACGGCAGAACACAAGAGAAAATTACTCAAAACCATTTGTCCGAACTCCTTCATCTTCTTCTCCTTCTCCTTCTTCTTCTCCGCATCTATTCAATGGACAATAGTAGGTATTCATTTCGCCCCCCCCCCCCCCCCCCTCCCCGGGTCCTTGGGCCTCATCATGTATTTTATTATGGATAAATCTGAAGTTAAGCTAAGGTGACATATGCACCAGTGGTGTAGTGGTTTAAGCGATTGGTCAGCTGGGCGAAACTGGCAGGTTCGAATCCTTAATAAGCATTTATTTTTGTTTTTGTGTATTTAAATACTAAAAGTAGAAGAAATATCTGGTACCATCGGCAAGCCAAAAATAAGTCTCTTTTCTCCCAAAATTGAAAATGCCCCGAGTCAAAAGTCAAAGAAATAAAACTTCTACTACTGGAATCTGCTGCGTCATCTGCATTTTGTTTTTGGGCGCGCATGGAAAGAGCCTCTGAACTGCGCGCCAAAAACAAAATGCAACTGTCAAGCAGCAGATTCCAGTAGTAGAAGTTTTATTTCTTTGACTTTTGACTCGGGGCATTTTCAATTTTGGGAGAAAAGAGACTTATTTTTTGCTTGCCGATGGTACCAGATATCTTATATAATACGGGTGATGCCATTTTTGGAGGGGTCTCGGCAGGGTCTGGATTCTCAACCTATCTTGGCATATGATAGCATTTTGGACAGATCTCAGCAAGATTGACAAAATATCACCGCTCGTCCTCACAGTTTTTCCTTAAAAATAAATTATGTTTGAAAACGTGTCAAATTTTACAATTGTTGCCCCTTTTTTGACTTTACTCCTTTGTAGTTCATTCAATTTTTGACTTTTCTTGTCGGACTTTTTTTTCAATTCAAGGCCAAACAATTCTTTTTAAGACCTTTAATTTACTTTTTCTCTTTATTGAGATTAAACTGTTCAAAAATGTCAATGAGTAAAGTCAATTTTCGTGATTTTGGCTCTACTCAGTGAGCTGATGTTGCAAAGTAGTTTTTAGTAAGGATATGCAATGCAATCCAGAGGAAGCTTTGACTGCTTGTGATACTGACAGCTGACAGTCTAGTCTGAGCAGCAATGATTAGCATTGATCGTTGATCACAATTTTTTCTGATCGGTGGATCTTGAGATCTTTTGATTTTCGTGATATTGGGCTTGCGCAAGCGGAACGTTAGCAGAGCGGTAGCGCCAAGCCCCTCTTATTGAGCAACACAACCAATTGCAGCTTTCCCAAAGTTTGGCAGGCTGTAGCTCGTCACACAGACGTTGGAGAGCACTGCAAATAGGCTCAATCGACGCGCCGTGGTCGAATTGTGGGGGGTCCTCTTTGGACAAAAATTTTTTAGTGCCTTATTAAAAAAGTTATTTCAAAAAAACTTTTTAAAAAAAATGTCCGGTGTCCGGGCGCACACCGACCGACCGACCGTCCGACCATCCATCCAGCAAGTGTTGCAGACACTTGGGCAACATCTGGGGTGTGGATCTCAACGGTTCTAGGGTAAATCGATGCCGCTGAGTGTCATGGCACCCCTAGTTTCTGCATTTTCCGCGTTTTTTAGGTCGAAACATCAATTTTTTGGGTAAAAATTCAGTTTTTTGGGGTTTTTTGCATGTTTTTCAATTCCAGCTCTGTATTTATGCTTTTTACAGGGTTTTTTGCCAAAATAACAGCGTCATATAGGTAATTTTGAACGTAGATTACGATGGTGGCACCCGTTTGCTTCTACCTGGTCTGCGTGCTCTTCCACCAGGCCGTGGTGAACAAGCTGGTCATCATCAACTTCATCTTGAGGCATTGTAAATAGTTTTTGGTCTAAAAAAACAGCACCTTATAGGTAACTTTGCATGTAGAATACGATTGTGGCACCAGTTTTCTTCTATCTGGTCTTCATGGGCTTCCACCAGGCCGTGGTGAACAAGCAGGTCATCACCAATTTCATCTTGAGGCATTCTAAAGGGTTTTTGTGCCTACAAAAAGCATCATATAGGTAATTTTGGACGTAGATTATGATCCTGGCAGCCCTTTGCTTCTAGCTGGTCTCCATGGGCTTGCACTAGGCCGTGGTGAACAAGCAGCCCATCATCAACTTCATCTAGAGGCATATTAAAGGGTTTTTGACCCTACAATTAGCATCATATAGGTAATTTGGGATATAGATTATGGTATGTTTTTCATGGGCTTCCACCAGGCCGTGGTGAACAAGCAGCTGATCACCAACCCCATCTTCGTCTCCATGCATAGGGGCCTTGCCCCTGTATGAAGTGGATGAAATTATTATATAGTGGGTTATACTAACCCAAAAAGTATCTCTTATCTATATTTTACCTGCGATTGAAGTAGGGGAAATTTTTTTATTTAGCTTAATTTGAATTCTACTTGCAACTGAAGTGGATGAAATTTTTTCTTAGCAAAAAAATAAGTTTTATATTTTAGATTGTGAACTTTGTGCACTGTAAAACTATCGTCAGACCAATGTAAAACTGGATTAATTAATGATAAGAGAGCACCTTACTTTAGTGACAATTTATTTGGTCAAAATGTAGTTGGCTCCCAAATTTTGCAGACTTTGCCCATTAGTTGAAATATAATTTTTTTTTAAATTTTAAGTCCAAATTTTTGTCTATTTTTTGAAAACTATCATATGTAGGTGAAATTAAACTGAGGCATATTTTTTGTAGTCAATTGCAATTAATTGCAATGGAGATAGGTAGCAGAGTCAGTTAAAAATTTTTTGCTGTGCATATTTTTTAAAAATGTTGCTACATTTTACTTTTTTTTGGGACCTCAGATTTCAAATACACTTATTAGTATTTTGGCCAGGTGCTCTCTTATCTTATCCAGTTTTACATTGGACTGACGATAGTTTTACAGTGCACAAAGTTCACAATCTAAGATATAAAACTTTTTTTTTTGCTAAGAAAAAATTTCATCCACTTCAGTTGCAAGTAGAATTCAAATTAAGCTAAATAAAAAAATTTCCCCTACTTCAATCGCAGGTAAAATATAGATAAGAGATACTTTTTGGGTTAGTATAACCCACTATATAATAATACAGATTAAATTACTTTTCTGCAATAATTTTTGGCGCTGTTATCAGCAGACACCAGTGATTGGATTATAAGATTTCATATGTTGTGAAGGAACAAAAAGTATGGCCGCGCGAAGCACGGCCACTGACCCATATTACTAGTATATATATGTGTGTGTGGTACCGCAGCCCGTACTCCTCGGTTTTTCAATGAAATTGGCTAAAATTTTGCATGGAGGTCCGTCTAGGTGGTGGCTCGGGACGTTTTTGTGCGCTTGAAGCAATTTGGATTTGTTCCAGATTTATGATCAAAAAACCTCGAAAATGGAGAGCTTGAAATTCGAAAACATTTCGAAAAATTAAATTGTACTTGTATTAATTATTGATTGTTATTTAGATTGTTGTTATCATTTAAAAGCCTCAGAAACCCAAAACAGGCCAATATCAATTTGTTACTGATTGAGTTTGAGTCATTTAAATTTTTCTTGAGTTCCTTATTGTTCATTTCATTGCTTAACAAGGTAAAAAAGGCCGCGCATCTATTGGCTTTAGCCGATATTTCCTTGGTGATGCATTGTTTATTCGTCTTTTCTAAGTTAAAGTTAAAAGTTTAATTTTCTAACATTATATTATACGACCCAGGTATTGCCAGGCCCCTAAAATCATACGAACTTACACATCTTGTTATTTTGGCAGCGAATGAGCGACGCCTGATTAGACAGTTTCTTAGCCTCACGGCGAGGTTTTAGATTTTGAAATAAAGGCGTGGTTGTGTATAAAAAAACTATTTTAAAAGCAACATTTAAAAATTGAAAAATTAGCGATTTTCGTTTTTAAAACTTGTTTGGCCACAACTCTAGATAATAAGGGCATTAGTCCTCTGTAGATTAAAGATAACGCTTCTAAATCATAAGTCCTCTCTTCAGCAAAGGCTATGAAATAAATGACTCTGAAATGGCTGTTAGGAAAGCTGGCTATGATGGCAATGAAATGACTAGGTGGATATGCGGTAGTATCTGCTGCAACTTCGTAAAGACGCTGCAGTTCGCCACGGCCTATGGCTCCGTCTGGACTCTGGTATTGCTGGCCTTGGATCGGTGCTCCACTCCCTTGTCACAGCTTCAGGCTCAGAAAGGGCCCAAATTCAAGGTACACGGCTGTGGCCTACCCAGTGAAAGCGTTGCGCTATCGAACGGCGCGCAACGTCCTCACAGCCGTCTCCATACTATGGCTCACTATTTTTTCATTCTGCATCCCTACTTACGGCCGAAACCACGAGGTTCAGATATATTTGACCTGCTCATTCAGAAAAAATGTGAATTTGGAATTCAACATTTTTGCCATTGAATGATACCCTAAAATTCCTGATAAAAACCGACTAAAAGATGATTATGAACAGGTGCTGGAATATCAATACTTTGGAGAGACGCGATCGACTTGTGTAATGAAAGGTCTGCTTACTCGTACAGCAGACCTGGCGGAAGTACGCCACCTCTTCCTCACCTTCAACCTCATCGGCTACGGCCTTCCTCTTGCCGTCTCCTGCATCCTCTACGTCTGCATGCTTC
This sequence comes from Ptycholaimellus sp. GST1_10, assembly GCA_030248095.1. Taxonomy (NCBI): domain Eukaryota; kingdom Metazoa; phylum Nematoda; class Chromadorea; order Chromadorida; family Chromadoridae; genus Ptycholaimellus; species Ptycholaimellus sp. GST1_10. Next base: position 31,848 of record JASANA010009464.1, on the reverse strand, counting down.
GACGCCTTTGGATGCTCCCTGTCCCAGGTTCCATTCCAACTGACACTCGCACAGCAGACCTGGCGGAAGTACGCCACCTCGTCCTCACCTTCAACCTCATCGGCTACGGCCTTCCTCTTGCCGTCTCCTGCATCCTCTACGTCTGCATGCTTCGACGCCTTTGGATGCTCCCTGTCCCAGGTTCCATTCCAACTGACACCCGCACAGCAGACCTGGCGGAAGTACGCCACCTCTTCCTCACCTTCAACCTCATCGGCTACGGCCTTCCTCTTGCCGTCTCCTGCATCCTCTACGTCTGCATGCTTCGACGCCTTTGGATGCTCCCTGTCCCAGGTTCCATTCCAACTGACACTCGCACAGCAGACCTGGCGGAAGTACGCCACCTCGTCCTCACCTTCAACCTCATCGGCTACGGCCTTCCTCTTGCCGTCTCCTGCATCCTCTACGTCTGCATGCTTCGACGCCTTTGGATGCTCCCTGTCCCAGGTTCCATTCCAACTGACACCCGCACAGCAGACCTGGCGGAAGTACGCCACCTCTTCCTCACCTTCAACCTCATCGGCTACGGCCTTCCTCTTGCCGTCTCCTGCATCCTCTACGTCTGCATGCTTCGACGCCTTTGGATGCTCCCTGTCCCAGGTTCCATTCCAACTGACACTCGCACAGCAGACCTGGCGGAAGTACGCCACCTCGTCCTCACCTTCAACCTCATCGGCTACGGCCTTCCTCTTGCCGTCTCCTGCATCCTCTACGTCTGCATGCTTCGACGCCTTTGGATGCTCCCTGTCCCAGGTTCCATTCCAACTGACACTCGCACAGCAGACCTGGCGGAAGTACGCCACCTCGTCCTCACCTTCAACCTCATCGGCTACGGCCTTCCTCTTGCCGTCTCCTGCATCCTCTACGTCTGCATGCTTCGACGCCTTTGGATGCTTCCTGTCCCAGGTTCCATTCCAACTGACACTCGCACAGCAGACCTGGCGGAAGTACGCCACCTCGTCCTCACCTTCAACCTCATCGGCTACGGCCTTCCTCTTGCCGTCTCCTGCATCCTCTACGTCTGCATGCTTCGACGCCTTTGGATGCTCCCTGTCCCAGGTTCCATTCCAACTGACACTCGCACAGCAGACCTGGCGGAAGTACGCCACCTCGTCCTCACCTTCAACCTCATCGGCTACGGCCTTCCTCTTGCCGTCTCCTGCATCCTCTACGTCTGCATGCTTCGACGCCTTTGGATGCTCCCTGTCCCAGGTTCCATTCCAACTGACACTCGCACAGCAGACCTGGCGGAAGTACGCCACCTCGTCCTCACCTTCAACCTCATCGGCTACGGCCTTCCTCTTGCCGTCTCCTGCATCCTCTACGTCTGCATGCTTCGACGCCTTTGGATGCTCCCTGTCCCGGGTTCCATTACAACTGACACTCGCACAGCAGACCTGGCGGAAGTACCCCACCTCGTCCTCACCTTCAACCTCATCGGCTACGGCCTTCCTCTTGCCGTCTACTGCATCCTCTACGTCTGCATGCTTCGACGCCTTTGGATGCTCCCTGTCCCAGGTTCCATTCCAACTGACACTCGCACAGCAGACCTGGCGGAAGTACGCCACCTCGTCCTCACCTTCAACCTCATCGGCTACGGCCTTCCTCTTGCTGTCTCCTGCATCCTCTACGTCTGCATGCTTCGACGCCTTTGGATGCTCCCTGTCCCAGGTTCCATTCCAACTGACACTCGCACAGCAGACCTGGCGGAAGTACGCCACCTCGTCCTCACCTTCAACCTCATCGGCTATGGCCTTCCTCTTGCCGTCTCCTGCATCCTCTACGTCTGCATGCTTCGACGCCTTTGGATGCTCCCTGTCCCAGGTTCCATTCCAACTGACACTCGCACAGCAGACCTGGCGGAAGTACGCCACCTCGTCCTCACCTTCAACCTCATCGGCTACGGCCTTCCTCTTGCCGTCTCCTGCATCCTCTACGTCTGCATGCTTCGACGCCTTTGGATGCTCCCTGACCCAGGTTCCATTCCAACTGACACTCGCACAGCAGACCTGGCGGAAGTACGCCACCTCGTCCTCACCTTCAACCTCATCGGCTACGGCCTTCCTCTTGCCGTCTCCTGCATCCTCTACGTCTGCATGCTTCGACGCCTTTGGATGCTCCCTGTCCCAGGTTCCATTCCAACTGACACTCGCACAGCAGACCTGGCGGAAGTACGCCACCTCTTCCTCACCTTCAACCTCATCGGCTACGGCCTTCCTCTTGCCGTCTCCTGCATCCTCTACGTCTGCATGCTTTGACGCCTTTGGATGCTCCCTGTCCCAGGTTCCATTCCAACTGACACTCGCACAGCAGACCTGGCGGAAGTACGCCACCCCTTCCTCACCTTCAACCTCATCGGCTACAGCCTTCCTCTTGCCGTCTCCTGCATCCTCTACGTCTCCATGCTTCGACGCCTTTGGATGCTCCCTGTCCCAGGTTCCATTCCAACTGACACTCGCACAGCAGACCTGGCGGAAGTACGCCGCCTCTTCCTCACCTTCAACCTCATCGGCTATGGCCTTCCTCTTGCCGTCTCCTGCATCCTCTACGTCTGCATGCTTCGACGCCTTTGGATGCTCCCTGTCCCAGGTTCCATTCCAACTGACACTCGCACAGCAGACCTGGCGGAAGTACGCCACCTCGTCCTCACCTTCAACCTCATCGGCTACGGCCTTCCTCTTGCCGTCTCCTGCATCCTCTACGTCTGCATGCTTCGACGCCTTTGGATGCTCCCTGACCCAGGTTCCATTCCAACTGACACTCGCACAGCAGACCTGGCGGAAGTACGCCACCTCGTCCTCACCTTCAACCTCATCGGCTACGGCCTTCCTCTTGCCGTCTCCTGCATCCTCTACGTCTGCATGCTTCGACGCCTTTGGATGCTCCGTGTCCCAGGTTCCATTCCAACTGACACCCGCACAGCAGACCTGGCGGAAGTACGCCACCTCTTCCTCACCTTCAACCTCATCGGCTACGGCCTTCCTCTTGCCGTCTCCTGCATCCTCTACGTCTACATGCTTCGACGCCTTTGGATGCTCCCTGTCCCAGGTTACATTCCAACTGACACTCGCACAGCAGACCTGGCGGAAGTACGCCACCTCGTCCTCACCTTCAACCTCATCGGCTACGGCCTTCCTCTTGCCGTCTCCTGCATCCTCTACGTCTGCATGCTTCGACGCCTTTGGATGCTCCCTGTCCCAGGTTCCATTCCAACTGACACCCGCACAGCAGACCTGGCGGAAGTACGCCACCTCTTCCTCACCTTCAACCTCATTGGCTACGGCCTTCTTCTTGCCGTCTCCTGCATCCTCTACGTCTGCATGCTTCGACGCCTTTGGATGCTCCCTGTCCCAGGTTCCATTCCAACTGACACTCGCACAGCAGACCTGGCGGAAGTACGCCGCCTCTTCCTCACCTTCAACCTCATCGGCTACGGCCTTCCTCTTGCCGTCTCCTGCATCCTCTACGTCTGCATGCTTCGACGCCTTTGGATGCTCCCTGTCCCAGGTTCCATTCCAACTGACACTCGCACAGCAGACCTGGCGGAAGTACGCCACCTCTTCCTCACCTTCAACCTCATCGGCTACGGCCTTCCTCTTGCCGTCTCCTGCATCCTCTACGTCTGCATGCTTCGATGCCTTTGGATGCTCCCTGTCCCAGGTTCCATTCCAACTGACACTCGCACAGCAGACCTGGCGGAAGTACGCCACCTCTTCCTCACCTTCAACCTCATCGGCTACGGCCTTCCTCTTGCCGTCTCCTGCATCCTCTACGTCTGCATGCTTCGACGCCTTTGGATGCTCCCTGTCCCAGGTTCCATTCCAACTGACACTCGCACAGCAGACCTGGCGGAAGTACGCCACCTCTTCCTCACCTTCAACCTCATCGGCTACGGCCTTCCTCTTGCCGTCTCCTGCATCCTCTACGTCTGCATGCTTCGACGCCTTTGTATGCTCCCTGTCCCAGGTTCCATTCCAACTGACACTCGCACAGCAGACCTGGCGGAAGTACGCCGCCTCTTCCTCACCTTAAACCTCATCGGCTACGGCCTTCCTCTTTCCGTCTACTGCATCCTCTACGTCTGCATGCTTCGACGCCTTTGGATGCTCCCTGTCCCAGGTTCCATTCCAACTGACACTCGCACAGCAGACCTGGCGGAAGTACGCCACCTCTTCCTCACCTTCAACCTCATCGGCTACGGCCTTCCTCTTGCCGTCTCCTGCATCCTCTACGTCTGCATGCTTTGACGCCTTTGGATGCTCCCTGTCCCAGGTTCCATTCCAACTGACACTCGCACAGCAGACCTGGCGGAAGTACGCCACCTCTTCCTCACCTTCAACCTCATCGGCTACGGCCTTCCTCTTGCCGTCTCCTGCATCCTCTACGTCTGCATGCTTCGACGCCTTTGGATGCTCCCTGTCCCAGGTTCCATTCCAACTGACACTCGCACAGCAGACCTGGCGGAAGTACGCCGCCTCTTCCTCACCTTCAACCTCATCGGCTACGGCCTTCCTCTTGCCGTCTCCTGCATCCTCTACGTCTGCATGCTTCGACGCCTTTGGATGCTCCCTGTCCCAGGTTCCATTCCAACTGACACTCGCACAGCAGACCTGGCGGAAGTACGCCACCTCTTCCTCACCTTCAACCTCATCGGCTACGGCCTTCCTCTTGCCGTCTCCTGCATCCTCTACGTCTGCATGCTTCGACGCCTTTGGATGCTCCCTGTCCCAGGTTCCATTCCAACTGACACTCGCACAGCAGACCTGGCGGAAGTACGCCGCCTCTTCCTCACCTTCAACCTCATCGGCTACGGCCTTCCTCTTGCCGTCTCCTGCATCCTCTACGTCTGCATGCTTCGACGCCTTTGGATGCTCCCTGTCCCAGGTTCCATTCCAACTGACACTCGCACAGCAGACCTGGCAGAAGTACGCCACCTCTTCCTCACCTTCAACCTCATCGGCTACGGCCTTCCTCTTGCCGTTTCCTGCATCCTCTACGTCTGCATGCTTCGACGCTTTTGGATGCTCCCTGTCCCAGGTTCCATTCCAACTGACACTCGCACAGCAGACCTGGCGGAAGTATGCCACCTCTTCCTCACCTTCAACCTCATCGGCTACGGCCTTCCTCTTGCCGTCTCCTGCATCCTCTACGTCTGCATGCTTCGACGCCTTTGGATGCTCCCTGTCCCAGGTTCCATTCCAACTGACACTCGCACAGCAGACCTGGCGGAAGTACGCCACCTCTTCCTCACCTTCAACCTCATCGGCTACGGCCTTCCTCTTGCCGTCTCCTGCATCCTCTACGTCTGCATGCTTCGACGCCTTTGGATGCTCCCTGTCCCAGGTTCCATTCCAACTGACACTCGCACAGCAGACCTGGCGGAAGTACGCCACCTCTTCCTCACCTTCAACCTCATCGGCTACGGCCTTCCTCTTGCCGTCTCCTGCATCCTCTACGTCTGCATGCTTCGATGCCTTTGGATGCTCCCTGTCCCAGGTTCCATTCCAACTGACACTCGCACAGCAGACCTGGCGGAAGTACGCCACCTCTTCCTCACCTTCAACCTCATCGGCTACGGCCTTCCTCTTGCCGTCTCCTGCATCCTCTACGTCTGCATGCTTCGATGCCTTTGGATGCTCCCTGTCCCAGGTTCCATTCCAACTGACACTCGCACAGCAGACCTGGCGGAAGTACGCCGCCTCTTCCTCACCTTCAACCTCATCGGCTACGGCCTTCCTCTTGCCGTCTCCTGCATCCTCTACGTCTGCATGCTTCGACGCCTTTGGATGCTCCCTGTCCCAGGTTCCATTCCAACTGACACTCGCACAGCAGACCTGGCGGAAGTACGCCACCTCTTCCTCACCTTCAACCTCATCGGCTACGGCCTTCCTCTTGCCGTCTCCTGCATCCTCTACGTCTGCATGCTTCGACGCCTTTGGATGCTCCCTGTCCCAGGTTCCATTCCAACTGACACTCGCACAGCAGACCTGGCGGAAGTACGCCACCTCTTCCTCACCTTCAACCTCATCGGCTACGGCCTTCCTCTTGCCGTCTCCTGCATCCTCTACGTCTGCATGCTTTGACGCCTTTGGATGCTCCCTGTCCCAGGTTCCATTCCAACTGACACTCGCACAGCAGACCTGGCGGAAGTACGCCACCCCTTCCTCACCTTCAACCTCATCGGCTACAGCCTTCCTCTTGCCGTCTCCTGCATCCTCTACGTCTCATGCTTCGACGCCTTTGGATGCTCCCTGTCCCAGGTTCCATTCCAACTGACACTCGCACAGCAGACCTGGCGGAAGTACGCCGCCTCTTCCTCACCTTCAACCTCATCGGCTACGGCCTTCCTCTTGCCGTCTCCTGCATCCTCTACGTCTGCATGCTTCGACGCCTTTGGATGCTCCCTGTCCCAGGTTCCATTCCAACTGACACTCGCACAGCAGACCTGGCGGAAGTACGCCACCTCTTCCTCACCTTCAACCTCATCGGCTACGGCCTTCCTCTTGCCGTCTCCTGCATCCTCTACGTCTGCATGCTTCGACGCCTTTGGATGCTCCCTGTCCCAGGTTCCATTCCAACTGACACTCGCACAGCAGACCTGGCGGAAGTACGCCGCCTCTTCCTCACCTTCAACCTCATCGGCTACGGCCTTCCTCTTGCCGTCTCCTGCATCCTCTCACGTCTGCATGCTTCGACGCCTTTGGATGCTCCCTGTCCCAGGTCCCATTTCAACTGACACCCGCACAGCAGACCTGGCGGAAGTACGCCACCTTTTCCTTTACCTTCAACCTCGAAGCAATACGTAACTGAACGAAGACTACAAAAATCAATGTATTGCTTTTATAAATTTTATTTTTAAAAATTTTGATTTCAAGCAGAAATTTCCTTAAGTAGGATGGCTATAAAGAAAAAAATTCCAACTCCAGATTGAAATCAAAATTTTGATCATTTTGCGAATACCTGATCAATTTGACTCATTAATGCACATCAGATTGATTCTAATATTCTTCAATTTATTTTTTATCCAATTTATTTGCTATTTAATTTTAATATAGCTAAAAGTTTATTTTAACTTTTATTTGACTTTTTTGTATTTAGTTGTATTTTGGAATTTTTACTAAATATTGTTGTTACCTTTCTCTACAGTTTTTGTCCTTTTAGTCAAAATTGCCGCCTGCTTATGAATGAGCAGTGGAGTTTTTAGATTAAATTTCTGCTCAAAATGGTTTCACAATTCAAATTAAAATGTAGCACGATTGCTTTGCATCTTGTGTTCTTGTCTATAGCTTTTTGATGAATGAAAATTCATAAGCTTCTCATGCTGTAGCATTTTAGTCTTGTCTAGATCTTGGCCATGTGGAAAACATATTTATTTCCCACATGAATAAGACTACGAGTTTGCCACATGAACAAGGCTTCAGGACAATGATATTTTAGGTAGGGAAAACAAACTTTGGGGTCTTCCTCAAGGCGCTTTTGCTCCTTAAGATTCCATAAAGCTCAAAAACATATTGCATGCAAGCTAACCTGAGCATCAGTTTAAAAAAAATGCGCAGTTTTCCTGAATTGCTTGTTTTGCCATTTTTGCAGGTTTTTTAAACATTTCCAAAATTCCAAGATGAAAATGAAAATTCTACGATTTTCCCCTTCGAGATCTCCTTATAAGCTTTCGATTGATGTATATATGTCCATAGTTTCATCCATTATCCAAGGCGCTGAACCTCGTCACACGCAACCACCCAAAAACTCGATCACCCATTCATAACTAGGGCGCTGTCACGCCCTAGGAGCTGTCACGCCCTAGGATTCATTTCTTCCCCCACCCCCCATCCTCGGCTGCCTAGACCACATGTATTTTTATTCATAAGTCTTCAGTAAAACAACTGTGGCATATGCACCAGTGGTGAAGTGGTGTAAGCGTTTGACCAGCTGGATGAAACTGGCAGGTTCGAAACCTTCACAGGCACTCCTTTTTTTTTATTTTTGTGAATTTTAGTTTTTTAACTGGTACCATCGACAGGCCATAAGTAAAGCTCCTTTCTCCCAAAAATCGATTGCCCTAAGTATGCGGCAAGAAAATTTCTCAAAAATATATTAGTTTGCCAACAAATTTGCATTGTATTTCATTTTCGAAACTTTTCTTTTTGTTATATTTAAAAAAAGTTTAATTATTTATTTATTCAATAAAATATTAACCAAATATATGACCAACAATATAAAATTTGTTTTCTATACGTTTTATACTATATTAAAAGTGGAAGAAATATCTGGTACCATCGGCAGGCCAAATGTGGGTCTCTTTTCTCCAAAATTAGCAATCGCCTCGAGTAAAAAGTCAAGGAAATACAATTTCTGCTAGTGGAATCTGCTGCGTCATATGCATTTTGTTTTTGGGCGCGCATGGAAAGAGACACTGAACTGCACGCCAAAAACAAAATCCAACTGCCCAAGCGATTCCACTAGCAGAAATTGTATTTCCTTGACTTTTTACTCGAGGCGATTGCTAATTTTGGAGAAAAGAGACCCACATTTGGCCTGCCGATGGTACCAGATATATTTATTTATTCATAAGAGTTAGTTTATACATTGTTAATAAGTTCGCCAGTGGTGTAGTGGTGTAAGCGATTGGACTGATGGTGATTGACTTGGTGAAACAAGGAGGATCAAATCCTTCTCTGGTATTCATTTTAATTTTTGGGCTTTTAAATTGAGAAAATAACTAGTACCATCGGCAGGCCTAAATTAAAGCTCTTCTCTCCCGAAAATCGACTGTCCTGAGTTTAAGCTAAGAAAATTTCTCAAATATTTTTTTTAGTTTGCATTTTCGAAACTTTTCTTTTTTGTTATTTTTATTAAAAAATGTTTATTTGAATAAAGTTTTGTTTATTATTTATTTATTTATCGAACAAAGTCTTAAATAAATATATAACTAAATATATTTATGCATTTTATTTTATATTAAAAGTGGAAGAAATATCTGGTACCATCGGCAGGCCAAATGTGGGTCTCTTTTCTCCAAAATTTGCGTTTGTCTCGAGTAAAAAGTCAAGGAAATACAATTTCTACTAGTGGAATCTGCTGCGTCATCTGCATTTTGTTTTTGGGCGCGCATGGAAAGAGACACTGAACTGCGCGCCAAAAACAAAATGCAACTGTCCAAGCAGCAGATTTCACAAGTATAAATTGTATTTCCTTGACTTTTTACTCGAGACAAATGCAAATTTTGGAGAAAAGAGACCTACATTTGGCCTGCCGATGGTACCAGATATATAGAAGGAGAAGAAAAGGGGAAGGAAGGAGGAAAATGAGAATGAAAATTCTTGAGTGTTTGCCCGAGCTGCGGCCGTTGGGCTGTGATACAGTCTGGAAGCAGGCAGAAGCCAGAACTTCCGCATTGACGCGGACAATGGAGCCCTCTATACACTTCAGCACCTGCCGCTGTACAGTAAGTACGAGATCAACGTTAGACCTTTTGGCTTCTTCAACGAAACCGCAGCACTTCTTCTTCCTGATCAAGCAACCCAAGCTATTCACCAATCATGAGTAAAGGCTGTTCAAAGGCTACATTTCCTAACGCAGTTGTTAGTTAATCGATTATAAAGCAACAGAGTCAGCAAGAGACAACAGACACCGAATCAACTTGCGCTAAAACTAAACAGCCTTTACTCAGTGACTGAAGCATAAGACTCCTGGGTACAGGTGGAGAGCACAGATCAGGCGAGCCAGGCTTTCTCCACACCACGGAGACTACATTGACATACTATATAATACCAATACCAATGCTACCAATGTAGAGTCGCTGTCCACACGTATCCTCCTGAGCCTCAGCTCCTGGGCCGCCCTTCATTCCCGCTCTTCAGTTTTAAACTGAAGCAGAGTTTCAACTATATCTCCAATTAAAGCAAAAAACCGCGCAAGTGGCAACATGCAAGAAAGGTTGAAAGCGCGCCCAGCCTATGCTCTCGCAACAGGTGTTTGAAAGGCGTCTGCGCACTTCTTCCCTCCTCAGTGTACACTCCTTAGCTCAAGTCACCTGCCAGACTTCGAGCAAAGGCAGAATTCCAGGATGCAGGTGGCCAGCAACGTCTCTTCACTGGCCAGTCGTCTGGGCTTCCTTCGAGTGAGGTTGGACGAGAAGCCTCAATGCTCCTCAGCTAAACGGCCAGTTGGGTGCTTTGAGCGGCAATGCCAGCCAGTGGTTCGGGACGAAGCAGAGGGCTGCGGTTCCTGGGCCAGCCATAAAGCGCCCGCCCACCCCCTACGCCCTCTTCGTGAAGACCAGGGCCGGGGAGGAGTGCCTCAAGGGCCTCAGCATAAAAGACCGCAGCTCTCTCGTCGCTCAACAGTGGCGCTCTCTGGATCCTGCCCAGAAGCAGGTTCCCTTTCCCCCTTACCCTCTTAAATCTCTCTCCTCCCTTCACTTCCATCCCTCTATTCCAACCTTTCAATAGATAGTTCTCGCAGCCATTCCTCCTTGATCTCCCCCCAGTTGACCTGCTCGCCCCTCTTCAAATGCTATCTGTGCAGGAGGTGAATGCGGCAGCAGCGGCGGCCAAGGCGGAGTTTCGACAGGACCTCGCCGCCTTGACACCTACTGAGGTTTGTCTGGCCATCCGACAGTGAAAGAGACGAGGAATGAAAGGGTGGAATCCGCTGGAGGTGGCTGAAAGAGCAGCAGCCATGCAGACGGCAGCGGCGGTCCGAGCTCAGCGCAAGCACCGGGCTGCTCAGGCCAAAGCCGCCGCCGAGTACGGCCAACCGAAGACTCTGACGCCCTATATGTTGCTTGCTTTGGGCTAGTCTGTTTTAGAGCCTTCGAAAGTGCTCTTTCAGGCTCTACGTGAAGGAGGGCATGGAAGGAGGGCCGAAGATGCGGAGCAGGGCCGAGTCTATGGAACGTATGAAAGAGCTGGGCCAGGCTTGGAAGGCCTTGAGCGAGGCGGAGAAGGAACCGTATCGGAAGCAAGCGCAGGAGATGCGTAGGAAACTGGAGGAGTGGAAGGAGAAGATGAAGGCTGAGGTTGGCCATACTCACAGCTTCTTTTCTGCATCTGTGAAAATTGTTTGGAGTTGGTCTTGAGGGCAAAACGGAGGTGCTCCAGCTGCTCAGCTACCGAAGCGCCGCTGCACTCAAGGCAAAGGAGCAGGCTGAGGTCTTGAAAGCCAAGGTTCTCTCTTCGGTTGGTAGAATTTAGCAAAATTGAGGATATTGGATTTTCTAGAAAGCTGCTGCAAAGAAGGCCAAGGCCCAAAACAAGCTCAAGACCAAACCCAAAACCAAACTCAAGGCCAAGTCCGGCGTGAAGCGCAGGAAACTGGTTCACACTTGCTTGCCATCTGAGCTGCAGAAAATGATAGGCGCTGTTTGAAGACTAAAAAGTCGAACTCGTCCAAGGCCACGTCTTCCAAGAGCAAGGCTGACCTTTTTGTCCGTTTTCATCAGAGCAAGAATAATAAGTTTTGATTTGCAGGACAAGACGGTCTAAGTTCCCATTCGAAAATCTTCTGCTCGTTGATAGCTATCATATTGATTGTGTCTGCCCTTTTTTATGTGGTATTTCGCCCAATTATATGTGTGGCAATTTTTTATTCACATCAACCTAACACCGCAACAAGAACTGGGGCCTAAGTTCTCATAGCCGAAGCTGTTCAATAGATGGACAAGATGGCCTGTTTTCTGGAAGCAAATGCATCTGTTCAAATCATTCGCAGTTGCCTTGACACTGAGAATAATCAGCTGTAAATCTCCCTCAATATCAACTGTCCCAATTTCGGTTGAATTATAATGTCAGATGTTTGATCCTTACCCTGGCCATAGGTATATATGTATCTGGAATTACTGGGGCCGTCCGAATTCTCGCTGGATTTTGACATTCTTTTTTCTCCTGAAAGCTTAACTGAGCAAAATCTTTTACAGATACAAAAAGGTTTTTATTGTTAAGCAACGTTTTTCAATGTTTAAAACTTGTCGTCGTACACTGCACAATTACAGCACATCAATTACTGCATATCATTTTGAAGTTTAGAGTTATACACCGCCGATTTTTTCCAAAGAAATTTGCAGAAAGTGACCTGAGGCCAGAAATATGCCCAAAAGTGCCTAAAATTGATCAAATTGAACAATGTGAAAAATGAGGTTTTTGGTGATTTTCTCAATTTTTTTACTAAGAAGTGCACCCAAATGGACTTCATTTTTGAATTTCCCATAAAATTTGCAATCTTTTGATATCCGTTTCATTTAGGAGTTTAATTTAATTCCTCGTTATCATCTAATGCTGGATTGAAATATTCGCAGCATTTAATTTCGTCGAATGCTCAACTTGTTTGCATAAAGATCTAATTGTTTATACTAATCTGCAATCACATAATCAATTTCCAAAATCTATAATGGTCTAAGGTCCACAGATGAATCATCTAGCTTATTCTTACTCTTCTACACTCATTGAACAGCAATCATTGCACTGCCAGTGACCATGCTCAAGAGTCGTGGACACAAGCGAAAAGCAGCTCAGCTTTCATCTGATGGCAAGGTTGTCTTTCTGCAGTACTGTTTAAAATCTACAATGCTGTTAATAGACATTAAAAAAGTGTCAATTTCAATTTTCACTCAGTTCAAGATCAGGCTAATAAATATTTTTGTTCCCAGAAATCGGCAGCAGATGCAAATCGAAGCAACGCTCTGCTGAAGCTACTGGAGGCCGTGCCTCACGTGGCTGCGGCCATCGTGGACCATTTGGGCATCGCGCACTGGGACAACCTTCGACTCGCCTCTCAGACACTGGCCAAATATTGTGCAGATCCCTCCACCGGCAATTTTGCACAATAGGGACTTTTATTCTGCCAGGTATCTGTGCAGTTAAGCAAGTTTGCATTAAGCTTTAAGGCTCCGCAAGCGAAGCCTAGGCAGTTGCTGGTCTAGTTTGCATCCAGCTTTAAGGCTTTGCAAGCGAAGCCTACGCAATTGCCACTAGAAAAGGTTTTGACTAAGCCTAAACCTTTCATAGAGTCAGTATACTGATTGTTGTCAGTGGAATAATAAAAGTCCCTATTCTACAACATACCCCCTCCACCTGCACTTCGAAGTCTTCAGCTCCAACTCTGTCAACCTGGTACACAGCCACCTACCCAACCTCTACCTCAACTGCCCCAAGGAACATCGAGTAGACTGCGAGCTGCCCTACCAGCAGTGATGAGCAAATGGAAAATAAATGTAGGAGAAAATGGAAAGTGACCTGAAAAATATAGATTGCCACGCTTGACCCCTATGCGCTCCGCTGAGGGGCAGGGGGCGGGGCGAGAGCGCAGCGACTATGCTCCGGCTCCAGGGCCTCCCTGGCCCCTCCGCCTGTGCTTCGTCGCTGCGCTCTCGCCCCACCCCCTGCCCCTCAGCTTTGCGAAATTTCCGGTCCAGCATCCAATAATTTCATTTTCCATTTGCTCGCCACTGCCTACCAGAAAGGCGCCCTTGACAAACTCCTTCGATTCCTGGCCAGCCGCTACAACCTCGGCCATCTGGCAGCCCTCCATATCCGAGCAGATAAAATGGCCGTCTGGCTTCCAGAGCTCCAGCAGCTGGCCACCCACTTCAATCTCAGCGGCATTCGACAGCTCAACCTGATCCTGGTTTGGCATCATTTCGACCTGGACGTGAGTCTGGTCGTGAAGCAGCTGTCTTGGCTGCCCGATCTTGTGCCTCGCTTGCAAGTCCTCGAAAGTGATAAATTTTTCTTAGAAGTTAACAGTTAAATATGTTTAAATAAAACTAAAGATTTATGAGAAGACCAAAGAGGGAGAGGTCAGAAATCCAAATAACTAAAAGAACAAAGTGGAATGGAGAAAAGGCATATAATGCTACTATGTTGGCTGCTTTGTTTGCTAAGTTTGGGAAGTGTGGTTGGAAAAGAATGTCTCAATGGCATTGTCAAGGGCGATGGGAAGCTGGACCAGTTGCGAATCACCGACGATAAATCATGCAAAAGCTGTTCACTCACTGTCTTGTACGATAGCACAACAAAATCGAATTCGCCGCAAAACGACATGATTCTCGGCTTTGAATGCTCTAAGGAGACCGGCAACTTCTGCAAATACCAGACCACAAAAGATCACTTTTCAAACCCTAAATTCAAAGATTTAGTCGAAGAAATGAACCCGACTGATGGCAAAAAGTATTTCTTCTACACCTGCAGCACTGCCGATCCACTTGGAAACCCAGAGCAGCTTATTGCCGATTATCATACTGCAAAGCCCGATGGTTCAAACGTGAAACAATTTCTCAGCAAATTCTTGGGTCTGAAACTGCAAGCCAATCACATCTGCTACGATGAGTTTTTCACGGAAGCCAGGCCAAAAACTCTGCCAAAACTCTACAACTGCCTTCTTTGCCATCGCATTGCCAGCTTCCCCACGGACCTGTTGACCAAGCAACCATCGGCTAACCCAGACGTGAAGCTGACTTGTATCAGAGAGAAGTCTTGCCAGGAAGTCCTTCACGGCTTCTCGCCCACATTTGCCCTCATCCCCTCATTTGTATCGCAGCGGCTAAACTCCGATTGTACCGACGAAGACTACGGCAACAACCCAAAGACCTACATTTGCGCTGTGGGATTCCTCGACCCGTTTACTTCTAAGAGGACGAGCGTGGAAGGCTGCTTCTCCTGCGGTGTGGAGCTGATTCGACGCGACAGCGGAGATCCGGATAAAACCAGTAGCTACATCCTCCTCCCCGTCTGTGTTCAGGATCATTCAAAGTATCAGCGCCGCATCCCACTCGGCTACAGCCCCGTCTACACCGACCCTGCCGACCCCGGCCTTCCGCTGATGCATTGCAAGAAGGACAACTGCAACCTGAAGGCCTTCGGAAAACCGCTTCGAAGTGAGATGACTGCGAGTGCGCCTGCGCTGCGAAACCTGTCTCCGTCTAAATTCGGCCACCTGCTGCTTTGTCTTGAGGGCTACGTTACAACTGAGAAGAAAATGGACAGCCTAGTTCTTCGGGCCTACGATGAGTACAGTGTGCAGCTGTGTGCAAGTTGTGCTATGACTATGGGCATTCGCATGAATTGGGGCAATGCAATTACAGTGGACGATCTGGCTCTTATCTTCCAATGTTCCAATCTCCAGAAGGATGCCTGCGAAAAGCGGCATTTCCAAGGCAGTCACTTCAATTTTAGGTACGCAGGTTTTGGGCAACTGAAAAACAATTTGTTTTCTACGTGCACTACAGAAGCTCCAATAGGCTACCCGGTCCAGCTCCTCAAGCGATACATTCATGACAACCAATTACGCAGCAGTTCGGTGTCCAATTTTCTGGCTGACCTCTTGCCTTTTGTTCGTGACCAGGTGCATACAGTTGCCAGTCTAACATGCCTCGTTAGCAATGGTCTGGTCCATACGCACCCGGCGTTTTTACCATTGGAAAAGAACTGCCTACTCTGTCTACGTTCGTCCTGGTTCCCCCTCAACCCACTCACGCAACAGCCCAACGACCACCCTTCCATCGAATATGCTTGCATTCGTGCAGAATCTTGTCAAGTAATATACCATGATCGCTATGGGAAGATGAAAGACGACCTCAAAAAAGCCCACTCCTACCTCTGCTCCAATGAGTCCAAAGGCAACTGGCCGAATAGGCTGAAATGCCATACCGGTCTTGAACCACCTTTCGACCAAATATACGGCTGCATCTACTGCGGCGCAGACCTCATCCGCAAGATTGGCGCTGCCCAGGACGATCCACGCAGCTATCTCCTCCTCCCCCTCTGCGTCTTCAATCGCACCCACTACCTCAACCTCCCGCCCGGCTACGAACTGGCCTACAACGACTCTGCTCAGCCCAACCAACCTCTCTACAACTGCACCGGCCGTCTCTGCAATCGCGACTTCCTCGATCAGTTCCTCCCCGACCATGTTACCCAGAAGCTCCCCTTTCTTCGCAATCTACGCCACTCTGCCTTCAGCAACCCTACAATCTCAACGGCCGTCACCTCATCTGCCGATGCTTCAACCGCCCTTTTGCCGTCTACAGGCAGTCCCGTGAGAAAAATCTCCAATTCTACCGATGCATCAACCGCCCTTTCCCCATCTGCCAGCAGCAGCTCTTCCGACCAGGTCTCAGGGAAAGGCGGGGCTGCCGAGGACGGTGGCAGTGGAGGAGGCGGAGGAGTCCAGAAGCCCGCCTCTGCTCAACGTACCCTGGCCTGTTGTCTTTTTCTTTTTCCTTCTTTTTTCTCCTATTTTGCCTTTCTTTTCCTTTGATGTGCTTTGGTTCTTTTTTGTAGATATTTTCCTTTTTCAGACGTTTTTGTTCAATATGAATCTTGAAAATAAAAACAAGGTATTATCGGCTATCGCCAAGATGCGCGGCCTTTGTTCCAGTACAAGTAATAACCACTAGCTACGTTACAAAACTTTTCAATTCGCATGGTTGATACGTACCTGCCAAAAATTAGCTGATTTCATTGAAAAACAATGGATTTATGCATGTTCAAATTTTTGAAACATCAAGATTTTGGGTTTTTGTCTATAAATCAAGATAAAATAAATATTTCAATAAATCCTTTTGCCAGCTTTAAGATATTACTTTGATGGATGTACCTGCCAAAAATCAGCTGATTTCATTGAAAAACAATGGATTTATGCATGTTCAAATTTTTGAAACATCAAGATTTTGGGTTTTTGTCTATAAATCAAGATATAATAATTATTTCGAAAATTCCTTTTGCCAGCTTCAAGATATTACTTTGACGGACGTACCTGCCAAAATTCAGCTAATTTCATTGAAAAACCAGTGATTTATGAATTTTCATATTTTGAAACATCAAAAAATTGAGTTTTGGGCAAAAATCGAAAAATTACGTCCATCGCAAAAAATGGCCTGGAGATACCACCCAGGCGGACCTTCATGCAAAAAATTAGCCAATTTCATTGAAAAACCGCGGAGTACGGGCCCGGGACAGACATATATATATATATACTAGTAATATTCGTAAGTGGCCGCGCTACACGCGGCCACCCTATTCATTTCTTCACAGCATAAGAAAACATAGGATATTTAATAATTTACAACACAGGCCATGAAATGACTATTATCGTAAAAGGTTGCCTAGAAGCATCAATGAGCATTTCTCAATGACAATACACTGATGGTCAAAGAGATGCATAGCAAAGCGAATCAAGGCCAATCATTGTAAGCAGAAAATGCCAACATGGAACCCTCACATCTAGACAACCCAAAACCCAAAATAATAAATATCTTGAAACATCAGCCACCTGAGTAGACCCAAAATCGCGAAAATTGACTTTACTCATTGGAATTTTTCAATATTATTATTTGTAAAATGTGAAAAAGTAAATAAATGATCTTAAACACAATTGTTTTGCCTTGAATTGAAAAAAAAGTCCGACAAGAAAAGTCAAAAATTGGATGAGCAAGCAAGTTTCAAAGTGAAAAATGACCAAAATTTAGAACGTTTTCAATCACAATTTTTTTCAATGGAAAAATGGCGAGGACTTCCCTACATATGTTAAAAAACTCACTGAGATCTATCCAAAAAGCTATCATGTGCCATGATTTGATTAGAAACCAGACGGCGCCAAGGCCATCCCCAAAATGGCATCACCCGTATATAATAAGATATATATATATGCGGACAGACGGACACAAAAATGGGGTAACTGCTTAAGCTGGCCTTGGCCGCCCGCCGCTTCGGGCAGGGCGCCAGAGCTCCTCCGGCCTCCGGGCACGGGTGCTACGGCCCCTACGCTTCGCCTAGCATGCTTCGCATGCTAGGCTACGCTCCGGGGCCTCCGCACCCATGCCCTCCGGCCTCCGGAGCTCTGACTGCCCTGCCCTCCGCGGCAGGCGGCCTTCGGCCGCGCAATAAAATGTGATAACTAAATGAGGTTTTACGTTTGCCTGAAAGAAACGGAGCATAATCGCCTGCTGCCTGAATGGTATATTAATTTTAACGCAATATGTCTAACTCTAAATGCGCTATGTATGTTTGGTTCCAAAGACATTTATTGTTCCATTGAGCAATAACTGCATGAGTTTATGAACGCAAAATCACTTTCTAAAAAGTCCAGAGAGTTACATCGGCTTAAATTAAGAGACGTTTCACATAAGTTGTTAGATATCTTGTGGAAGGCCTGGAAAAGTGAAAATATTGAGTTGACAAACTAGGAACAGGATTGTTGAGTTAGTAATTATTATATAGTGGGTTATACTAACCCAAAAAGTATCTCTTATCTATATTATGCCTGCGATTGAAGTAGGGGAAATTTTTTATTCAGCTTAATTTGAATTCTACTTGCGACTGAAGTAGATGAAATTTTTTCTTAGCAAAGAAATTAGTTTTATACCTTAGACTGTGAACTTTGCACACTGTAAAAATTATCGTCAGTCCAATGTAAAACTGAATTAATTAATGATAAGAGAGCACCTGGCCAAAATACTAATAACTGTATTTGAGATCTGAGATCCCCAAAAAAGTAAAATAAATGGTACCATCGGCAAGCCGAAAGTAAGCTCTTTTCTCCCAAAAAAAACAAATGCCCCGAGTGTAAAGTCAAGGAAATTTCCCTACTACGAGTGGAATCTGCTTGTGGGGCATCTGCATTTTGTTTTCGCGCGCAGTTTCATGAGCTCTTTTCATGCGCGCTCAAACAAAATACAGGTGACACAGCAGATTCCACTCGTAGTAGGGAAATTTCCTTGACTTTACACTCGGGGCATTTGTTTTTTTTGGGAGAAAAGAGCTTACTTTCGGCTTGCCGATGGTACAATTTATTTCCTCAACTTTAAACATACAAAAGACTTGTTTCAATTTTTTTCTTCTAATTGTTTTTTTTTGCATAAACGAATAAGACACCATTTAGCTAAAAAAAAACGAAAGTTTGGAAAGTGAATAATCATGCAAAAAAAAATTAACTCGAGGGAATCGGTTTTCAGGAGAAAATATCTTTACTTTTGGCTTGCCGATGGTACCAGTTATTTTCATCAACTTCAAATATACAAAAAAAACCTTATTCACGAGAAGGATTCGAACCTGCCAGTTTCAACCAGCCACCGGTCCGCTTACACCACTACACCACTGGTTCCTATGCTAAACTGGTCAATTGAAGGGCTATGAGTTTTAAACGAATACCTGAAGCCCAAGGACAGGATAGGGGGGTGGGGGGATAAATTGAATACCTACTCTCGTTCATTAGCAGATGCGAAGCAGCAGCAGGGCAGCAGCAGGGCAGCAGGGCAGCAGCAGGGAAGGAGTTCGGACGGCACTTTGTTTTGCATTTTTCTACACCAAATTGTAAACTTTATGGCAGTTTCTCGCGAGTACAGACTAATTCGAGGATGCTCTTTCCAATGAAAAAAGAATCAGAGCGATTGAATTCGTATGTCATGAGAAAAACCCTTATCAATTTCAAGATCTAGCATTAACCCTCAAAACATACACCTGGGTCGAAAAGAGGGCCTGGGCGCTGATGGTCGCTGCACTCCCTCGCGCCAGGCCAATGTAGGAACATTTTTAAAAAATATGCATAGCAAAAAATTTTTCACTGACCCTGCTACCTAACTCCATTGCAATTAATTGCAATTGACTACAAAAAATATGCCTCCGTTTAATTCCACCTAAATATGATAGTTTTCAAAAAATAGACAAAATTTGGACTTAAAATTTAAAAAAAAATTATATTTAAAATAATGGGTAAATGCTGCCAAATTTGGGAGCCAACTACACTTTGAACAAATCAATTGTCATTAAAGTAAGGTGCTCTCTTATCATTAATTAATTCAGTTTTACATTGGACTGACGATAATTTTTACAGTGCGCAAAGTTCACAGTCTAAGGTATAAAACTAATTTCTTTACTAAGAAAAAATTCCATCTACTTCAGTCGCAAGTAGAATTCAAATTAAGCTGAATAAAAAATTTCCCCTACTTCAATCGCAGGCAAAATATAGATAAGAGATACTTTTTGGGTTAGTATAACCCACTATATAATAATTTCATCCACTTCATACAGGGGCAATGCCCCTATGCATGGAGTCGAAGATGACGTTGGTGATGAGCTGCTTGTTCACCACGCCCTGGTGGAAGCCCATGAAAAACAGATACCATAATCTACATCCCAAATTACCTATATGATGTTATTTGTAGGGTCAACAAGTATATGGCGCAAAGCGCAATAGGTGACCGCGGAGCGCTTGCACCTTCACAAGTAGCAAAATCCTAATTTTAAGGAAAATTTCTGCTGTGAATGTGAACATTGCATCTCAAAAGGAAAAATATGTGGTTTCTCAACCATTTTCAAAAGTAAGCACAGATTTAGAATCGGTATATATGACTTGTGAACAAAAAAACTCAAGTGTTCTGTTCAATTATCAGCCGTTCAGCTGCTACTAATTATTGATGCTATTGTCATGTGTGAAAGTTTGTCAATCAAGAGGGCAAGTATGTGGTTTCTCAACCATTTTCAAAAGTAAGCACAGATTTGGAATCGTTATATAAGACTTGTGAACAAAAAAACTCAAGTGTTCAGTTCAATTATCAGCCGTTCAGCTGCTACTAATTATTGATGCTATTGTCATGCATGAAAGTTTGTCACTCAAGAGGGCAAGTCTGTGGTTTCTCAACCATTTTCAAAAGTAAGCACAGATTTGGAATCGTTATATACGACTTGTGAACAAAAAAACTCAAGTTGTCTGTGCAATTCTCAAGATTACAGGTGCTACAGCGCAAAAACTGTATATTGCAATGTTTAAACCTTTCTACCCAAAAAAGTAATGTTTCAAATGCTCGGAAACCGGTTCCACCCCTCCAGATCTTCCTAAAATAGCATTACCTTTCAGGAAAAAAAAAGTTTGTCAAGATCCGTTGAGAATTCGCCCGTGGACAGCATTTCCAGAAATATATATATACATATATATGAGGACAAAAGTTGAGTAACCTCTATAGACCGCGGAGCGGCCCTTCGGGCCGCTCCGCGGTCAAAAACCCTTCAATATGCCTGGAGATGAAGTTGATGATGGCCTGCTTGCTCACCATGGCCTAAAGCATGGAGGATGATGCCAGTATCTTTAACATGGAGGCTCAACTTCTGTTTGGGCTTTGGAGGGGGCACGGATTTTGGTAGAGCCCCGATTTTAGAACTGGCTTCCTTTAAATGCCTATATCTCAGCCCCACTTCAACCAAATTTGATGATCTTTTTTTTAAAAAAATCCACGGAACTTGATCTTGCCAATGAAATCATTTATGATTCGCAATGTTTATTTGCCAAGCGTTTAGAAAGAAAAGATTGGGTGGGCATTTAAACTTTTGTTCCGGGCGAGTGGCCGAGTGGTCTAAACGGCGTCCGATATGCGAAGTTATGCGTCATCGGGCCTGGTTAGTACTTGAAAACAACACTTTCAGTTAATAAAGAGCAACGTTTTCTTGTTTTATCTTTGCAATGATGCCAATTTGAAATGTGGTCGCTGTCCACTGAGCCATTTTGAAACATGACTAGGGTGAGTAGGCCCAATAATCAGCTAATTTCAAGCAAAACCAGGCAATGGAGCTCATTTGCTCTTTATTATTAAAGATCTATTAAATGCTTCAAATAGCCCCAGCTCTTCTTCCACCTGATTTCCGCTTTTCATTTTTCAATAGATTTCCTCCCAATTGCATGCATCCGACCTACTATTTACATCATGCGAGAACAAAAATCAATACATTTAGCCAACTGATAATCTAACCAGATTTTCAAAGTTTCAAAACAAATACATTTATTTATGCTTTAATACTATTAATCACACAATCTACCGAAATCAAGGTAGTGACATTGGAAACTGGCTTAGTTGAGCATCCACTCTACCAAAGCTGGCACTCATCGTCCATGCCTAAAGCAAGCCCATAGAGACCAGCTAGAAGCAAACGCCTGCCAGAATCATAAGCTACGTCAAAAATTACCTATATGATGCTATTTGCAGGCACAAAAACCCTTTAGAATGCCTCAAGACGAAGTTGGTGATGACCTGCTTGTTCACCACGGCCTGGTGGAAGCCCATGAAGACCAGATAGAATTAAGCGGGCGCCACAATCGTATCAACTAGGTGAAAATAGGTGAAATTGAGTCTTGGGGGGGGGGGGGGGAAATCGACGACTAGTTTCCCCCCCCCCCCCCCCCCCCCCAAGAGTTTTGACGCCTAGTCCCCCCCCCCCCAAGACACAAATTTCCCTGTTTAGATTGCCCTATCAACTAGGGGACGCATTAGCGCAGGATGTGTGGGTATAGGTGAAAATCTTGGGGCGGGGGGGGGGGGGGAACTTTCATGGGAGGGAAACTTTCATGGGGGGAAACTTTCAAAAAATGCCTTGGGGGGGACCTAGCCTTGGGGGAAACTAGGTGTCAGCCTCATTTTCCCTATTTCGACTGCTTTTAGCCTGACTGGCATATTGACTGACATATTGACCCAGCTGCTGGTCTCAAAAGCCAGTAAACATTTCGTTGAAAGAGAAAAGCAATGCTCAATTGATTGAAGGGGGACGAGAATAAGCTGGGGTCCATCGACGTTGGAACGGGAGAGGTTCGGGTGGCAGGCGTGTTATCAGCTGTGAAGTATCCATCCCTAAATCCTACTGGTGATCAAGGTATGCCGCCAGCCCAAACTCTGACACTGCCATCCTACGGATAATCCTCCGTTCCCAGCCCCCTTCTTTTTTTTTACGCTCATCTTACTTTCAGCTAAATGATTGAACAATGCAGTATTTGTAATAAATAGTCCATATAAGGCAGTGAAGCTGGCGCAGGTGTTTAATTACTAGGCGTTCGCCCTTCGAGCAGAAGCTATACGATCTGAACATGCCTGAATCCACAGCTTCTGACACCCATCTCATCCAGCCTATTTCCTCAAAGCCCCGCCCCCTCAGCTTCACCGCCATCATCTCTGTATCGGCTGCCAACTATTTTGCCCTACTCACTTGTCAAATGTTTCAAACTACTTTCAGATATGGTTTAGGCCAGCACAATTTTAATTCTATAGGTTTAGCAACCAGTTTTACTCAATTTTGAAGGAGCGTTTAGGCCAGCACTTAGCTATCCACCTCCGCTCTCCTGCCTTGTCGCCCTGGCAGAGCCTCGCAACAACTTCATCGTCAAAACCACCTTTGCCCTCTCCATCCTCTTCAAAGTCAAAGCCAACGGAAAGCAAGCAGGGCACTTTGCTGGAGCAGTCTAGGCACATAACGATCAGTCCTTAGTAACCTCAACTAAGCCAATGCATTTCCTGTAGCTGTCCCCTTTTTATGCCAGAGATGAAAATCGATATTGGAATGTGTCAGCATTTAGTCTTTACTATATTGTGCGGAAGCCCCTCCCGCCAAGCTCTTCAGTTGGGAGCATACTTTCTACTCCTGGCAGCTGACAAGCCAGCAGACATCATGACTGGTCATTCTCCTCGCAATTACAAGCAATAGGAAATGCAAATCACAGAGCATCAGGCCACCTCCGTCAACTCTTCAGGCGCAGCAAGTCCAGAACGGGCGCCGGCAGGGGCCTCCTTCCAAAGTCCACTCCCACCTCCTCCCTCGCTTTCCGCCTCGTCCTCACCATCCTCGCCGCCAGCACCGTCAGCCTGGACACCGTGTGCAGCTCCAGCCGCTCCTGCCAGGCCTTCAGCTGGGCGGGACTGAAAATCGGCCCCACCTGCAGCTTGCAGAGCAGGCGTCGCTCTTGTAGGTCCAGTCGGAAGCCGGCCAGCAGCAGGAGCTCCATCAGCTCCAGCCGAACCTTCCTGCTCAGCCGCAGGCCTCCACTGGTCAGCAGGAGCCGGAAGGGGCTGAGCTTCGGCTTCCGGACCGCCTCATCCAGACGGTTGGGGTCCATGCCGGCCGCAAAGAGACAGCGGACGAAGGGGACGGCCTGGTTGCCCTTGAGACGGAGGATGTGAGCCAAGAGGTGGGGCGAAGAGGAGCGGAGCTCTGGCGGGCCGAATCGGCGTCGGCCGCCGGTGAGGAGGGCGTGGAGGAAGGCGGGGTGGGCGGCGGCGGCGATGGCGTAGTAGAGGGGGGTTCGGCCGGAGAGGTCGCGCTGGTTGGGGTCCGCGCCGGCGGAGAGGAGGAGCTGGAAGACGGCCAGCTGGTCCGCGTGGACGGCGAAGGCAAGGTGGGAGGTGTAGGTGAAGGCGGGGCGGTTGGGGTCCAGATGGCCGGTGGAGAGGATGGAGGCGGCCGTGGGGAGGTCCCCGGCCCCGCAGGCCAGCTCCAGGCACTTCGCCAGCAGCTGGAATGGGTTTTGAAGTGCATTGGATTAGTTTGGAATTTATGAATTTATGGAATTTTGGAATTCAAGCAAAGCATGCTAGGTGTTTCCAACCTAGATCAGAGGTGAGAGGGGAACTCTCTCTGAGTTGGAAGAAAAAAAGGCGTCTGCTATAGAGAAATACATACAAAGCGAATCAAACCTTTAAGCAAAGACTGATTTTTGCTAAGCACTAGTGAAACTTGGCATAATAAAAAACGTGGTAATATTATGCCGAAATTCATTGCATAACATAGATGCAGGCCTTTTGCTTCCGTACCATATGATTAAAAAGTATCTCACAACCTTATCCAGCTACCTCATACTCATACAGCAATGAAATAAGAATGAGAATGGGTTTAATCTTTTTTTCGAATCATTTTGAAAATATTGCAATGATCGAGATTGTAATTGCGCCGGAAAATGGACCTCGCGATTGAAACATCAAAGGCTGGAGAGATAAAGTTACTAAAATTTTCCAAAAGAATCCCCTAAATCTCGTCCAAATGGGGTTTCCAGAAGCAAACGCAGATTAGCTGTTTCTAGACAAGGAAAATTAGCTCTAGTCTACAGCGCTCAGCTCTAGGCCCTACTGAAGCTCAACCAATTGAAGAAGCCAAAACTACAAAGAATATTTTCCGTCAGAAAAAAGAGGCACCTGAACTGCAGCCTCCACTCGTCTCCTCTCCAGGGCTCGACAGTCGCCCACATCGTGCCAGAGGTCAGCCTCAGTCCGACGTCGCTTCGCAGGCATGGCTTCGGAGGTGGAGCGGCGGCGTCTGCGTTTCGGCAGGGACGGCTGACTGGTAACGAGACAGAGAGCCTGCTGAAGACCGGGCCGGAGCATTTCGAGCAGCTTGGAGCATTGGAGGTGGAGCTGGCTACGGAGTTCCGTGGACTTGAGCATGGCTTGCCAGTGGATGCCTGAGTGATGCTAGAGGGAAGATGAAGGCCATTGATTGCCTTTGGGTACACTTTGGAGAGACTGATGACAATCGTTGTTGGTGCAACAGCCAAGCCTAACTTTGCTTGTTCAGGCCCTTCAAGACAAAGATCGCAGAAGGTGCAATCATTTTTACTTTCTCAACTGAAAAAATTGGAGTCAATGGAGTGACCTTTCAGAGCAGCGAGAATAGCGCAAGCCTTGGTACAAATGACGCTGATCGACCTGAAGGATTGCTCGCCTCGTTTACCGGCCAGCTTTATCATACCGTCGTCGCCCTCGACTTCACCCATCGGTTTGCTCATGCATATGGCAGCCAAAGTTGAAGTTCGCGATCAGAGCTTTGTGACAAATTGGGCTGGCGCGAACGGAGCTTTAGCGGAGTGTCAGCGCCCAGCCCCTCTTTTCGACCTAGGTGTACGTTTTAGAGGTTATTGCTAGATCTCAATTTTGATAAGGCTGGTGCTCGTCACAGAAAGCTCCAATCGTTTTAATTCTTTTTGCAATGGAAAGATCAACATCGAATTGACTATAGTTTATCTTTTGACTTTTGCCCAAAACTATTTGTTTTACTGTGAAAAATGCAAAAAACCATTTGTCCGAACTCCTCCTCCTTCTCCTTCTCCTTCTCCTCCTTCTTCTTCTTCTCCGCATCTATTCAATGGACGATAGTAGGTATTCATTTCTTCCCCCACCACCCTTCCCCGGGTCCCTGAGCCTCATGTATTTAGTTCTTCAGTTAAATTAAGTGGTCATATGCACCAGTGGTATAGTGGTGTAAGCATTTGGGTAGATGGATGAAATTGGAAGGTTCGAATCATTGTCAGGCATTCATTTTTATTTTTGTGTGTTTAAAGTTGGGAAAACAACTGGTACCATCGCCAGGCCAAAAATAAAACTCTTTTTTCCCAAAAATCGATTGACCTCAGTTTAAGTCTAGAAAATTTATCAAATAAATAAGTTGCCAATAAGTTTACATTGCATTTTTCAATTTCAAATATTTTTTGTTATATTTTTTCAACAAGTTTTTTTATTTATTATTTTTTATAAATCGAATAAAATATAAATTAAATATATAACCAACAATATAAAATTAGTATTTATACATTTTATACTATATTAAAAGTGGAAGAAATATCTGGTACCATCGGCAGGCCAAATGTGGGACTCTTTTCTCCAAATTTTGTAATTGCCTCGAGCAAAAAGTCAAGGAAATACATCTACTACTAGTGGAATCTGCTGCGTCATCTGCATTTTGTTTTTGGGCGCGCATGGAAAGAGACACTGAACTGCGCGCCAAAAACAAAATGCAACTGTCCAAGCAGCAGATTCCACTAGTAGTAGATGTATTTCCTTGACTTTTTGCTCGAGGCAATTACAAAATTTGGAGAAAAGAGTCCCACATTTGGCCTGCCGATGGTACCAGATATTTCAATAGGCCGTAAAAGCCAATCACATTCTCTACAAGCACATCGCCGGGTGGGGAGAGACTCTCAGTCAGCTACTCCATCTCCTGCACCTGCATCCCGACGTCAGCAATGCCTTGGGTGCCCGACCAAGCATCCGAGTTCTCCTGGCCAGTTTGTCAGCCGGCATGGTGGAGAGTGGGTCAGAGCTGTCCTGCAAGCAGCTAGGAACCTTCAGCGGGCCCCGTCCTCCCGTTCTCTACAAGCACATCGCCGGGTGGGGAGAGACTCTCAGTCAGCTACTCCATCTCCTGCACCTGCATCCCGACGTCAGCAATGCCTTGGGTGCCCGACCAAGCATCCGAGTTCTCCTGGCCAGTTTGTCAGCCGGCATGGTGGAGAGTGGGTCAGAGCTGTCCTGCAAGCAGCTAGGAACCTTCAGCGGGCCCCGTCCTCCCGTTCTCTACAAGCACATCGCCGGGTGGGGAGAGACTCTCAGTCAGCTACTCCATCTCCTGCACCTGCATCCCGACGTCAGCAATGCCTTGGGTGCCCGACCAAGCATCCGAGTTCTCCTGGCCAGTTTGTCAGCCGGCATGGTGGAGAGTGGGTCAGAGCTGTCCTGCAAGCAGCTAGGAACCTTCAGCGGGCCCCGTCCTCCCGTTCTCTACAAGCACATCGCCGGGTGGGGAGAGACTCTCAGTCAGCTACTCCATCTCCTGCACCTGCATCCCGACGTCAGCAATGCCTTGGGTGCCCGACCAAGCATCCGAGTTCTCCTGGCCAGTTTGTCAGCCGGCATGGTGGAGAGTGGGTCAGAGCTGTCCTGCAAGCAGCTAGGAACCTTCAGCGGGCCCCGTCCTCCCGTTCTCTACAAGCACATCGCCGGGTGGGGAGAGACTCTCAGTCAGCTACTCCATCTCCTGCACCTGCATCCCGACGTCAGCAATGCCTTGGGTGCCCGACCAAGCATCCGAGTTCTCCTGGCCAGTTTGTCAGCCGGCATGGTGGAGAGTGGGTCAGAGCTGTCCTGCAAGCAGCTAGGAACCTTCAGCGGGCCCCGTCCTCCCGTTCTCTACAAGCACATCGCCGGGTGGGGAGAGACTCTCAGTCAGCTACTCCATCTCCTGCACCTGCATCCCGACGTCAGCAATGCCTTGGGTGCCCAGACCAAGCATCCGAGTTCTCCTGGCCAGTTTGTCAGCGGTTCGGCATGGTGGAGAGTGGGTCAGAGCTGTCCTGCAAGCAGCTAGGAACCTTCAGCGGGCCCCGTCCTCCCGTTCTCTACAAGCACATCGCCGGGTGGGGAGAGACTCTCAGTCAGCTACTCCATCTCCTGCACCTGCATCCCGACGTCAGCAATGCCTTGGGTGCCCGACCAAGCATCCGAGTTCTCCTGGCCAGTTTGTCAGCCGGCATGGTGGAGAGTGGGTCAGAGCTGTCCTGCAAGCAGCTAGGAACCTTCAGCGGGCCCCGTCCTCCCGTTCTCTACAAGCACATCGCCGGGTGGGGAGAGACTCTCAGTCAGCTACTCCATCTCCTGCACCTGCATCCCGACGTCAGCAATGCCTTGGGTGCCCGACCAAGCATCCGAGTTCTCCTGGCCAGTTTGTCAGCCGGCATGGTGGAGAGTGGGTCAGAGCTGTCCTGCAAGCAGCTAGGAACCTTCAGCGGGCCCCGTCCTCCCGTTCTCTACAAGCACATCGCCGGGTGGGGAGAGACTCTCAGTCAGCTACTCCATCTCCTGCACCTGCATCCCGACGTCAGCAATGCCTTGGGTGCCCGACCAAGCATCCGAGTTCTCCTGGCCAGTTTGTCAGCCGGCATGGTGGAGAGTGGGTCAGAGCTGTCCTGCAAGCAGCTAGGAACCTTCAGCGGGCCCCGTCCTCCCGTTCTCTACAAGCACATCGCCGGGTGGGGAGAGACTCTCAGTCAGCTACTCCATCTCCTGCACCTGCATCCCGACGTCAGCAATGCCTTGGGTGCCCGACCAAGCATCCGAGTTCTCCTGGCCAGTTTGTCAGCCGGCATGGTGGAGAGTGGGTCAGAGCTGTCCTGCAAGCAGCTAGGAACCTTCAGCGGGCCCCGTCCTCCCGTTCTCTACAAGCACATCGCCGGGTGGGGAGAGACTCTCAGTCAGCTACTCCATCTCCTGCACCTGCATCCCGACGTCAGCAATGCCTTGGGTGCCCGACCAAGCATCCGAGTTCTCCTGGCCAGTTTGTCAGCCGGCATGGTGGAGAGTGGGTCAGAGCTGTCCTGCAAGCAGCTAGGAACCTTCAGCGGGCCCCGTCCTCCCGTTCTCTACAAGCACATCGCCGGGTGGGGAGAGACTCTCAGTCAGCTACTCCATCTCCTGCACCTGCATCCCGACGTCAGCAATGCCTTGGGTGCCCGACCAAGCATCCGAGTTCTCCTGGCCAGTTTGTCAGCCGGCATGGTGGAGAGTGGGTCAGAGCTGTCCTGCAAGCAGCTAGGAACCTTCAGCGGGCCCCGTCCTCCCGTTCTCTACAAGCACATCGCCGGGTGGGGAGAGACTCTCAGTCAGCTACTCCATCTCCTGCACCTGCATCCCGACGTCAGCAATGCCTTGGGTGCCCGACCAAGCATCCGAGTTCTCCTGGCCAGTTTGTCAGCCGGCATGGTGGAGAGTGGGTCAGAGCTGTCCTGCAAGCAGCTAGGAACCTTCAGCGGGCCCCGTCCTCCCGTTCTCTACAAGCACATCGCCGGGTGGGGAGAGACTCTCAGTCAGCTACTCCATCTCCTGCACCTGCATCCCGACGTCAGCAATGCCTTGGGTGCCCGACCAAGCATCCGAGTTCTCCTGGCCAGTTTGTCAGCCGGCATGGTGGAGAGTGGGTGCAGAGCTGTCCTGCAAGCAGCTAGGAACCTTCAGCGGGCGCAGTCATCCCTTTATCTTAATGCACATCGGCGGGTGGGGTGAGACTCTCAGTCAGCTACTCCATCTCCTGCACCTGCATCCCGACGTCAGCAATGCCTTGGGTGCCCGACCAAGCATCCGAGTTCTCCTGGCCAGTTTGTCAGCCGGCATGGTGGAGAGTGGGTCAGAGCGTCCTGCAAGCAGCTAGGAACGGGTTTTTTGGTGGGGGGCTTCAGGGCTCTCGCTGTGGGGTGGGGTTTTTTTTTTTTTTTTTTTTTGGTTTGTAGGGGTGGAGAGGGGTTCAGCTGCTCCTGCGCACTTGGGCTCTCTTTGCTTGCTGGTGGGGAGAGATTTTTTTTTTTTTCGGGTGCTGTTCTTGGGTTTGTGCGGCTGGGCGGCGGGTCAGCTGTCTGCCAGCTAGGCTTCGCGGGCGTCTCCGTTCTCTTCGCCGGGGTGGGGAGAGACTCTCGTCCTCTCTCTCCTTCTCCAGTCCTTGGGTGCCTCCAGTTCTCCTGGCGTTTGTCGCCGCGTGGAAGTGGGGTCGAGCTGTCTGCCAGCTAGGACTTCAGCGGGCCCCGTCCTCCCGTCTCAGACAGACATCGCCGGGTGGGGAGAGACTCCAGGTAGCTCTCACTCCGCCCTGCATCCCGACGTCCCCTGGTGCCCCGCTCCGGTTCTCCTGGCCGTTTGTGCGGCTGGTGGGAGTGGGGTGAGCTGTCTGCGAGCGTGAACTCTTGGGGCCGTCTCCCGTTCTCTGGAGAGTTGCGGTGGGGAGAGACTCTCGTGCTCTCTCTCCTGCCCTGCATCCCGCGTCAGCAATGCCTTGGGTGCCCAGCCAAGCATCCGAGTTCTCCTGGCCAGTTTGTCAGCCGGCATGGTGGAGAGTGGGTCAGAGCTGTCCTGCAAGCAGCTAGGAACCTTCAGGGGGGGTTTTTTTTTTTTCGGGCCCCGTCCTCCCGTTCTCTACAAGCACATCGCCGGGTGGGGAGAGACTCTCAGTCAGCTACTCCATCTCCTGCACCTGCATCCGTTTTTTTCTTTCTTTTCGACGTCAGCAATGCCTTGGGTGCCCGACCAAGCATCCGAGTTCTCCTGGCCAGTTTGTCAGCCGGCATGGTGGAGAGTGGGTCAGAGCTGTCCTGCAAGCAGCTAGGAACCTTCAGCGGGCCCCGTCCTCCCGTTCTCTACAAGCACATCGCCGGGTGGGGAGAGACTCTCAGTCAGCTACTCCATCTCCTGCACCTGCATCCCGACGTCAGCAATGCCTTGGGTGCCCGACCAAGCATCCGAGTTCTCCTGGCCAGTTTGTCAGCCGGCATGGTGGAGAGTGGGTCAGAGCTGTCCTGCAAGCAGCTAGGAACCTTCAGCGGGCCCCGTCCTCCCGTTCTCTACAAGCACATCGCCGGGTGGGGAGAGAACTCTCAGTCAGCTACTCCATCTCCTGCACCTGCATCCCGACGTCAGCAATGCCTTGGGTGCCCAACCAAGCATCCGAGTTCTCCTGGCCAGTTTGTCAGCCGGCATGGTGGAGAGTGGGTCAGAGCTGTCCTGCAAGCAGCTAGGAACCTTCAGCGGGCCCCGTCCTCCCGTTCTCTACAAGCACATCGCCGGGTGGGGAGAGACTCTCAGTCAGCTACTCCATCTCCTGCACCTGCATCCCGACGTCAGCAATGCCTTGGGTGCCCGACCAAGCATCCGAGTTCTCCGGGCCAGTTCGGCAGACGGAACGGTGGAGAGTGGGTCAGAGCTGTCCTGCAAGCAGCTAGGAACCTTCAGCGGGCCCCGTCCTCCCGTTCTCTACAAGCACATCGCCGGGTGGGGAGAGACTCTCAGTCAGCTACTCCATCTCCTGCACCTGCATCCCGACGTCAGCAATGCCTTGGGTGCCCGACCAAGCATCCGAGTTCTCCTGGCCAGTTTGTCAGCCGGCATGGTGGAGAGTGGGTCAGAGCTGTCCTGCAAGCAGCTAGGAACCTTCAGCGGGCCCCGTCCTCCCGTTCTCTACAAGCACATCGCCGGGTGGGGAGAGACTCTCAGTCAGCTACTCCATCTCCTGCACCTGCATCCCGACGTCAGCAATGCCTTGGGTGCCCGACCAAGCATCCGAGTTCTCCTGGCCAGTTTGTCAGCCGGCATGGTGGAGAGTGGGTCAGAGCTGTCCTGCAAGCAGCTAGGAACCTTCAGCGGGCCCGTCCTCCCGTTCTCTACAAGCACATCGCCGGGTGGGGAGAGACTCTCAGTCAGCTACTCCATCTCCTGCACCTGCATCCCGACGTCAGCAATGCCTTGGGTGCCCGACC
>JASANA010009463.1:0-58151 GCA_030248095.1 Ptycholaimellus sp. GST1_10 | reverse complement strand
GTGGAGGGATATCGCTGGAACATTTGTAAGTGCGTTTGGATATTAGCCTGTAAAGCTG
Organism: Ptycholaimellus sp. GST1_10; assembly: GCA_030248095.1. Classification (NCBI taxonomy): domain Eukaryota; kingdom Metazoa; phylum Nematoda; class Chromadorea; order Chromadorida; family Chromadoridae; genus Ptycholaimellus; species Ptycholaimellus sp. GST1_10. Next base: position 58,093 of record JASANA010009463.1, on the reverse strand, counting down.
CATTCCAGGACCTTTAGAGGCTGGCGATGAGGCAGGAGGGCGAAGAAGGTGGGTGTCCTCATTGATCAGATCCTTGCGCGCTGTCCTCCTGATGGCAAGGTAGAGCCTCCTGTACTGCCTCTTTGACCTTGATGATGAGTTCCTGGCTGGAAAGAGTCGCCACCGAAAGCGAAGCATGCTTATTGTTTTTGGTGAGAGTGGGCGGGAATAGCTGTATCGGCATGCAGTGCGGGCAGGTGCAGTGGGAACGCAAGCCTCAATTGCTTCGCTTAGGACCAGTTCTATGAGATCAACGCAAGACAACGGTGTGGAGGAAATGTCGCCTATGAGCTGCCAATCTATTGCTCTTACAAAAGCAGAGAGTGCCAGCGGATCCGCTTTATGCCACCTCCTGATCCTTTGGCCTGATGGCACCAAAGGGCCAGGAGTCTGGTGAGCAGGGGCGGCAGGAAGGCAGAGGCTAACCTGGACGGATTGATGGTCGCTCAGGACTTGCTTTGGCCCCACTATCGCCGCCGCTGCCTGGACGTCGCAGTAGGAGAAGGCGAGGTCGAGGATGTTCCTGCCTCTGGTAGGCTCCCGGACGAGCTGCGAGAGACCCTGGCAAGAGGCCCAGTCCAGGAGGGCGCGGCCTTGAGTGGATCGGGCAGCCAGATTGGCCCAGTCAATGCCAGGGATGTTGGCGCACGGGCCCCAGTTAATCGCTCGTTGACAGCCTGGCTGACCATTTCAACCGTAATTGTCTACTCTTCAACATTTTTCTAGCCTCCCTTCTCTACGTTTTTTTTTAATTTTGCAGTCCTACCGGGTGGCTGAAGACCCAAATTTCCGCGCTTTCATGCAGACGGATGATCCTAGCTATCATGTGCCCAGTGCCCGCTTTATCGCTCGCTGGGTTCAGTCTGCTCTCAAGAGTGCAGAGGAGATGCGCAACCATCTTCTCTCCCTCGTTGAGACCATCCATTTTTCAATTGACGAATGGCACAGTGGGTGCTGATTTTATTCTACCTAAACCTATAAAAGATTGAAAAACTATTCACCGACATTTCCAGATTTTTATCCTCCCACAAGGTCAAACGATTGTGTTCTTGGCATCAACTACCACTTCGCGGACTGTGAGGAGGAAGGATTGAAGAGAGGTGTGCGTGGGCTGGTGCCGAAGGAAGGGTCAAAAACGGCGGCAAACATCATGAATACTTTCCTGGATTTCAGTCATGGCACCCTGAACCTGCTCGATCAGAAGATCGGGTCATCACCATCGACAATGCTCTTCGACCTCCTTCAGCAACTTTGCAAATCCCCGCCTGTGCCAAAGGAAGAGACGACGGAGATAGCTGGGGATGAGGAAAAGTGCAGCGAGGTGGAGGATGATGCTCTGGCTGCAGGCTCTGGGGAGAACAGCGACAACATCCACGCCAGTGAGAGCTGCGCTTCTTTGACTTGGACATGGTATCCGACCCAAGCAAGTCGATCAGTGGAACCAACGCCAACACCATTGAAGGCCTACTGATCCTGCAGCTCAGAGACTCTGAAAGCAGCCCCTCCACTCAGCATATTCCCCACACCCAAAATCGAGAATTCTATTGTTGAGTTCATTGTACGATGCCATGCAACGCAAAAGAAAGCATGTAAAGCAAATGATATGAATCCAGACAAGTCACCTATGCTTGTACATTGTTCTGCAGGAATTGGAAGGTCAGGAACATTTCTGGCCATTGACATAGCTTTAAACCTTATTAACAATTTTGGTGCATTCAATGTTAAGGAAGTAATATGGCTACTTAGAACCCAGCGAAATTTTGCTGTGCAAACACCAATTCAATATGTATGCGTCTATCAAACAATACTAGAATATGCAGCAAAACACAATAATGTTGCACTGGATGCAGCAAAGTTTGCTTAGGAAGTTGCACGAGCCAGACTATACTTTTTTTAAATTTGCTTATAGTGCAGTTGTAAATTTCCCCTATTTTTGTATTTTTTTAAATTTGGTAATACACTTTTTTATTTTTCTTTCATTTGAATACAACTTGATATGAATGGGAAAATAAATTGTATGCAATATATTGAGTTTATATTTTAATATATAAAAGAGTAGAGAGAGAAAGACTTTGAAATCATATTTTACTGAAGAAGAAGATAAAACTTTGTGTGATTTGTGTGATTATTTCACTTCTGTGCTTAAGCTTTGGAACGAATTATCTAATAAAAGAGTTTATATTATCATCGTTTCCATTATGGATTCATTTGATTAACATTTAAGTGTTCGTGCCCGCATCGCGGTCATTACAAGTTGCTCACTTTTTGTCTGTTTATATGTATATATGTGGGTATCTGACATGGCTGGGAACGGTCGAATTCTCAACGGAATTTTACAAACTTTTTTTTCCTTGGATCCTAGAGAGGGGCACAAGAAACATCACTTTTTGTGTAGCACGTTTTTCCATTAAAAGTTACATTTTGCTCTGTAGCACCTGACATGTTGACATTTGAACAGAAAACTAATATGAATATGTGCTAGTTTTGAAATTGGTGGAGAAACCACAGACTTACCCTTTTGGACTGACTGGCAGAGTGACAGACAGTACCAGAGGGAGGAGTAGAGTCGCCTCATTTCCTTATCAAACTTCTTCTCTTCATCGACAATCGCACCATCATCTGTCCTGGTTTTACAAAAGAGATGAAATGCAAGGTGAAATGCTCTTATGAGTTAAGGCGGTGACTGGAGCTGTTGACCTGGGCACCGGACACTCCCTTGTCACCGTGGGGACATCATGTGGAGTGATCGGGCTCCGTTCACCCCCCCCCCCCCCTTTGCACAGTCGAATTATGAAGAGGAAGAAGTGAAGGATTGCAGATCTAAACAATGTCCGGGACTGGTGGTTGCAGTTGAAGAGAAGGTGCAGCCAGAAGTCTGCATCTACTGCCGGCGAGCAAGGACCTGATCCAAAACATCAGACATCAGACATGTACAAAACATAAGAGCTTCAGACATCGGCATCCTGACGATTGTCTGGACCCATGTCTAGTGATCCAAACCGTCAGTCATGGCGTGAGACATGTGTCACAATTAGACAATTCTCCTATTGGTCATGTCTAACCGCTAGGAGCATTGGCCATGGTTAGACATTGGACAAAAGGAGGCAAAAAGTATTGTCTAGGAGTCATTTCATGTCGGTCTTATCTCCTTTTAGTCTGGGCACTTTTAGTTCTTATACAGGCCACATGCTTTGCATCGGGTCACTGATACCAATTCCATCCAGTGATAGGTCGAGCTTTGTTTTATGCTCCCTGTTGAAAATTGCTTTATGCTTTGTAGAAAGAATCATTTTCGAAATGGCATAAATCAAGAAAAACTTCAATTAAAACTTTTCTTTAAAAGTTTATAACGTTTTTTGTGGGAAACATCAAACTAGAACACAAGTATATGGCGCAAAGCGCAATAGGTGACCGCGGAGCGCATCCTTTATATGATACTTTGTAACTCAGATATCAAGTCTGTGGTTTCTCAACCAATTTCAAAAGTAAGCACAGATTTAGAATTGACATATAAGACTAGTGAACAAAAAAATCAAGTCTTCTGTGCAATTCTCAAGACTTCAGGTACTACAGTGCAAAAACCGCGTATTACAATTTTCCAACTTTCTACCCAGAAAAGTAATGTTTTAAATGTTCCGGGACCAGTTCCACCCCTCCAGATATTCCTAAAATGTTATTACCTTTCAGCAAAAAAAGTTTGTCCAAATCCATTGAGAATTCGCCATTTCTCAACATACCCCATTTTTCAAACTTTCTACCCAAAAAAGTAATGTTTCAAATGCTCCGGGACCAGTTCCACCCCTCCAGATCTTCCTAAAATGTTATTACCTTTCAGCAAAAAAAACTTTTGTCCAAATCCGTTGAGAATTCGCCATTTCTCAACATACCCCATTTTTCAAAATTTCTACCTAAAAAAGTAATGTTTCATATGCTCCGGGACCAGTTCCACCCCTCCAGATCTTCCTAAAATATTATTACCTTTCAGGAAAAAAAGTTTGTCAAGATCCGTTGAGAATTCGCCCGTGGACAGCTTTTCCAGATATACATATATACACATGAGGACAAAAGTTTAGTAACCACTTCGGGCCGCTCCGCGGTCAAAAATTTGTAGAACTAATTCTAAACTTCTTGATTTCTTCTTGATTAGAACTTGACTATGGAGGTAGGACTACAAAAATGATAGGGTTAATAGTCAACCCTGTCCTGCTTGGACTAGAATGTCTTAAAAAATAGGGCTATTCCTATCTTTGATGAGGCTAATGGTGTCTCGTTTTGTATAAGGTGTCAGACGTCTGATGAGAAGGCAAATCATGTCTGTCACCTTTGCATCATCCGTTTGACACCTTGCGACATGACCAGACAGAGCGTCAGACATCCAATGTCTGTTCATCACTTTTGGATCAGCTGTCAGACAATGTCGCACATCCATTAGACATCAACTTGGATGTCTATGTCTGTCCATGGCAAACGGTGTCCAACGTTTTGGATCCCGCCCCAAGATTGCACCAGACAAGTGGGCTGGCGGAGGGTAGAAGAGGGCGTTTGGCGGCAGAGATGAAGCAACGACGACAATCGCCTTGCCCTCTCCCAACTCCAATCTCAAACTCGTCACCTCATTGAGCGAGATGCACTTCCGATTGATGAAAGCATAAACTTAGCTACTCGACTATTGGATTTTATGAGTATATTGTGCTTGCAGCTATAGCTGGCTTTGTCCGAAATTGTCAAGGGGAGACACAGAGTTGCTGCATCCCAGCTTTCTCCTATCGTGGCACCGTTTTTGTGGGTTAATTAGCAGTTCAAAATGCTGGGTGCTAACACATTTTAAAATCAAGGAAAACCGAGTCAAGTCTGCTAGAGGGCGCAATTGGCAAATCACAATTCAATTCCATCCATCACAATTCCATCAAAATTTCCACTGCCATTTGGACAAAGTCTTCTGGGGCCTATAGCCTGGCGTCGGACATTCTACACCTGCCCCACCAAGTCATTTTCGCAGCTATAGTTGGGAACTCCGCAGCTACTCAGTTTGAGCAGAAATTGAATGAAATACGATTAAATGAAAAGGTTGATAGGGTGGGGGGGCTGGATAAGGCTGTTTTGAGCAAGGTGGTAAAATCCTTCCTACATGCCTGTCCCGAAGGCCAGCCACCCCTCTGTTAAATGTGACGGCATGTTGATTCAAAAAGACATCTGCTACAATGTAAAATGTAGACATTGAAATTTAACGGAGTTTTTAAAAACAATAAATTGCAGCCAAGTACTGGACAAGTGGCGGGCGTTGCAGAGCTGGAGGTCTTAGACATGGACATACTGGAATGGCAGGGAGCAGAGGAGCTGGCAGGGCTTAGCAGAGGTCGCAGTCAGCCGGCCTCTGACGTTCTCCTGTATCTTTGGGGGTCGTAACAAAATGGAAGGTATTGTTGGTCTGGTCAAGGCATTTGGCTTCCGATTCTCTGAACCAGTAGCCAAGCAAGGCAACGACTTTGGGGCAGCTCAATGTCATGGTTCTAGAATGCATCCGCCTTCTTAGACTTGCCAGAATTGAGGTAAACATTCTCATGCAGCATATCCCTTTTTAACACCACAGTTAAGCTGCTGAACGGTGTTTGTGGTGGTGAGCGATGGGGCGAACATGATATACTTATCTGTTATGAACATTCATCTTTAGATTTCAGGAGAAGCAATGATGTCCCTAATTTTATATTGATTTTTGACCGCGGAACGGCCCTTCGGGTTAATAGGCTCTCAATGGTCCATTTAAGTCGCTTGGCTTGAAAAAGTGAAATTTTTTGACTATTCTACCTTCTCGTCTATATTTTCTGAAACACTTTTCAATTCTGTATCGAACCATGCTCTCAGATATCCATAAATCGCAGTAGATAAAAAAATCGCTCTCTTGCAACTCCGCAGCACAATCGCGCCCACGGCTGATCCGACCACCCACCAGGGTCGGACGCGCCATTACACTACAGGCGTGGACACGCCGTTTTGGGCATTTTTGTGTTTGTCTGAGCCGTTCTCAACTTTTTTGGTGAAACAATAAAAAACTGAGTACACCATCGTAAAATTTAGAATTTTTTTATCTAGAAACATAAAAAAACCAGCCAAAATGGCAAGAAACTGACCTCAAATCGTTGATTCAAATTTTTGACCTCAAAAATCGTGGTCGATCACGCCGCGAGGTCAGGGTCAAACACGCCACTAAATCGCAGCATGATTGGTCCCATTTTCGAGTTGAGTTTGTTGAAGAAATCTCCTTTCTGACCCATTCCAATGACTGATTATGAAATCTCAGGTCTGCCCTATCACAATGAGCACAAAAACCCACCCTTCGATGCCCACAACGCAAAATCGCTCCCTTGCAACTCCGCGGCATGATCGTGCGCTCGCAGCGCGTCCGGATCGCGGCGCATCCGACCCCTACACCGGTCTCGGAGCATTTGCAACATTACTTTTTTGGGTAGGAAGGTTAGAAAAAAGGGATATGCTGAGAAATGCCAAATTCTCAACGGATTTGGGTAAACTTTTTTCTGAATGGTTATGTTTTGTGGGTTGTAAAACTCATGTTTTGTGGCGTGTTTAGCTCCGCGGTCACCTATTGTGCTCTGTGCCATATACTTTGTTTGTATCCTGCCGTGATGAGAAGTTCTGCGGCTGGCACGGGATCATGGATACGGATGTCTTTCCAGAGGTTCTCATGATTAATGGGTTTACCCTCATCTGGCTTGAAATGTTCACGGACTATCCCCAAGCTATTAGCAATTGTATCACCACTTTCCATTTTCTTTTCCATTTTCTGCCACAGTAGTTATTTCAGTAGAAAATGTCTAGGTTTACTGCAAGCACTTATCCTGCTTTGATGTTCAGTCCAATGTTAGTTGCAGACAAGTGCATATGTGCTGCCATTTCGCTATTTCCAAGCAGTCCATTTGTACTCACATTTGTTTGTGTCAATGTTCCCTTCCTATGTGAAAATTTGAATAGCACCTCTAATATCGCGAGCACCAGTAAGTTCATGGCTGTTGTATGGGAAGATGCACTGCACTACACCACTTTCGTTCCAGGCCCTACCGAACATTGGTTTTCTGTTCTTGTACCATAAATCAACGCACTGGTTCTGGTATCCTTTAATACGCACTGGTTTTATAAGTTGATTATAATTATACTAAATTTATTTCAATAGTGAAAATGTTTGAAAATGTTTCTGTTTGAAAATGCACCCAATGTTTATGTACTGCAAAAAATCTATGTTGGCCAATAATAATTGACAGTACAAGGTAATATCGGCTATCGCCAATAAATGCGCGTCCTTCAAACATAGCAGGTTGCCATGTTTCATTTAGACCTAATTTTAAATAATATTTATAATTCTATTCCTAAATATATTATGTCTTTTCGTCTGCCCTACATATCATTTAGGTTATGAAAAAATTGATTTCTGAGGTGTTAAATAATAATAATTTCACTATAAACCAAAAAAATATTTAGACCCCAATTTTCGAGCTTTTTTAGCCATAAATCTGGAACAAATAAAAATTGCGCCAAGTGCAGAAAAATACTCCTAGCCAGACGGCCATTGAGTCAATTTTGTTGAAAAACCATGGAGGCCGGGCTCTGGAATCATATATAAGCATCCCCCCATTTAAATCAAGCAGAGCATGATGCATCCCTCACAGCCTTCCTCTAAAGAATTGGTTTATCTTCTCTATGTTCAAATTCAGCCCTGCTACAAATCAATGTTATACGGTATTATTTTATATATGTTATAAGTTATAAGGTATTATAAGGTATAAGGTTATGTTATAAGGTATTATAAGGTATAAGGTACAGCAGGGTTTTAAGGTATTATTATTCCTGTCAAAAATATTATTAGGGTTATCCTTGAACAGTTGAATTCTCTTTAGAGCTTTTTAGTAGATGCTTGCCATCTTCATAATATTAAGCCAGGCGAAGTAAGTTTATGTATTTCCCGATTAACTTATGCTTTTACGAATTATACAATAGCAAAAAGAGCAATTGATGATCCTAGCATGTAAACCTTTGAGATTACAACGTTCTTGTATATCTTGCACATGTTTTGACAAAAGCTCAAGTTTTGGTTCATTAAAAAAACTGTCATGTTTTCAATCATTTTAAACTATTTGTCCTAAATCGCTCATCCCTAGAAGCCTCAACATATGGTAAACATTTTTAATTTGCAACAAGTATATAACAGTTTCAAAATCAAATTATTAATAGAAATGTATATGAATAAAAATAGAGGGAATACATAAATCCAAAACATATTAAAAATTGTGCCTTAAATGGGGTTTATAGGAATGCAAAACATCATTTAATTTACAGTGAAACCTAAAGCACGATAACTATAGAATATTTTCTGAATTGCATATGCATAAGCAGCTTGCCGAATGTTGAGTCCCATGTTCTGATTTTGTGCAACCTCAAATATGCGATTAGCTGATGTTTCCATTGATTGAGCAAGTCCTTTGCGGACAATATCTTTTTCATTGGCACCTTCAATAAAAGAAATGAATGATTTGTGAGGTTTTATTGGTATTGATCCACGTGGTTTCCCCAAAGCATTTTCTACGGAGTTCTGTACTGTTGAAAGAAGACTTAGGTTAGCATCTTCAGTGTATTTAGCTGTGAGTCGACCATAGGATACATGTTGAATATTTTTCAGCCATTCAAAGTATGATACTGTTACTCCACCAGCATTGCATAGCAAGTCAGGTATTATGAGAATATTTCGATTTTGAAGAATACAATCAGCTAGATGTGTGACGGGACCATTTGCTGCTTCTGCTATAATTTTTGCATTGATTTTTTCTGCATTTTGTAGATGTATTACTTGCTCTGTCGCTGCAGGCACAAGGATATCAAATTTCTCATAAAGCAAACTGTTTTCTATATAAGCTGAAGCATGCTCATAGCCATTTATGGAACCAGTGGATTTTTTATGCAAGTCAAGTTTGACTGGATCAACTCCATCGTGATTAATTATGCTTCCATCCTGCTCTTCAACTCTAATTAGCTTGGCTCCAGCTCTGCAAAAGTAATGGGCAGTATGGAATCCCACATTTCCAAATCCTTGTACTATGAATGTTTTGTGTTTCCACCCAGCAGATATTCCTATTGACCTCATAAAGGTATTGTTGCTTATAAAAGTATCAACTGCATGAAAAACCCCTCGACCTGTTGCTGAGACCCTACCAAGAATGCCAACAGTTTCAATTGGTTTACCAGTAACACAAGCATATGCATCTTTATCCAAATGCCCTACTTTATGTTGAAATATATTGCAAGCCAGGCCATTTCTTTTTCACCTGTTCCCATGTCTGAAGTCGGCACATGCACATTTGGCCCAAGAAACCCGCTTTTTCCAAGCTCTAATGACATGCGTCAACATATTCTTTCTATTTCAGCATGAGAGTAAAGGCGTGGATTCATTTGTACACCTCCTTTTGCACCACCGAATGGGACTGATACAGCTGCACATTTAAGAGTCATTAATGTTGCAAGAGCAGTGACTTCATCTGCTGTAACATTTTCACTGAATCGCATGCCACCTTTACATGGTTTTCTATGTTCAGAATGTTGGCTTCTTCAGGCATTCACTAATTCTCGTTTTCCGTTGTCTCGCTGAAATGGAATTTGAATATTTATCATCTTGTTGGTTTTTTTTATTATAAGCAGGCGGGAATCAACTGCATTTTCTGCATCCACTGGTGTTCTACCTTTGCGACCAGCCTTTAAACGATAAGCAAGTTCACTTTTTATAAGATTAGGGCGAACTGTGGCTGTGGCATCTTCAAAATACTGTTCAACCATTTTTGAGAATTGGGGCTCATCAGGGGGTGCTTTTTCAGAAACCAGTCTTTTGCATATGACACCCTTGTCTCTTGTCAAATGTTTGAACATATTCCTTGACAACACATTTAAAACTTTTTTATTGGACTTAGTTGATTTCTGATGTTTTAAAATGTATTATTTAATATTGTGTATAAATTTAAACCAGTGAAAATCATTCTGAAAAAAGTTAAATTTTGCTGTGTGATTTGCTATATTTTTAACTTTTTGCTCTTGTCATTGATAGGTAGTTTGTTCCCAAAACCTATATTTCATGTGAAATAAAGTCATTTGATATTTTCACCCTATGTTGAGTTGTAAAGAGCCATTCATTTTGCCTAGACTACGAGTTTAATGTTGCTCAACCAACCCTCCACTGCCCCCTTCCCCTACTGCACCAACCCTGCCCCTACACCCTGCCCCACTCCTTCCACTTCCCCCATCCGTGTTTAGCCGGCTGTAGCAGCTGAATGAATGATAATTGTACAAAATGCTTAGTTGTTTTATTCACAAATTATATATGCCGGCTCTAAATCTGTGAGTAATTTTGTAATTGGTTGAGAAACCATAGACTTACCTTTTTAAGTGATAAACTTTCACCCATATCAATAGAATCAGTAAATAGCGGGATAACTAAGTGTCTTTCAGAACGTATTAAAGAAGCAATCGCAAGGTATAAAACTGCATATTATAATTTTTACCTACCTCTCAGGGTTCCATCACGCAGTAAGACAAACTGGACTACTGGTACTGTGACATATTTGATGCCTTGTCAGTACTTGATGATTCTTTTATCACAGCCCTTGAAATTACACTGTAACAATGTCAGTAATTTCATCCAAATGCAAATTCGATTGGTTAAAAAACGTAAAACAATGTATATTGTGATGCATGTCAACAACAAATGTCCATAATTTCCTATATGTAGCTGGTAGACGGATAACGGACGGACACTTTTTTAAGTATTTTAGCCATAACTCGCCAAATTCTCAAACAATATTGATAAACCTGTTTTGCTGCGTCCGTGGAGCACACTCGCAGCTCTGAAAAATGCATAACAATTGATGACATCGATTCATATTTTTAAAATCCGATCTACTCGCGCAGCCCCATTAGATAAATCATATACTTTTGTCGGGGTGGAAGGAGGAGTTGGAGAGATGATGATGCAATCCTGGGACCCGATGGCATTGTCGTTGTGTGCGGGGCGATTGGGAAGGGAGAGGACGCGCTTCTTGCTGAGGTAGGCGGGCTTGGAGATGCTGACGTTGATCGCGGTGTCGCGCAAGACCAAGGACTCCGCCACCAAGTTTTCTCGAAGGGTCCAAAAAGGGGAAGTATATAGCGAGAGTGATTGCATCAGAGGCAGTGGGGGGTTGTGTTTGGGGGATTGGGCGGGAAGAAGGTCGGGAGCCAATGAGCATGGCCTGTGCGAATTGCGGGTGGCGGGAGGCGTCTCCTATACGGAAGACTACCGTTCCCCAAACACTCCCCCGCCCCGAAAACTTTAATGACAAACAAGCGGAAAGGTTACAAGCTGATCACTGTTGGACACGGCTGAGATGTAACCCCTTTTTCTCAGCGCAAGTTAAATTTTTGAGAAGAAAGACCACATTTGACTTACAGATCGTACCAGATATATGTACTTGTCTGAAATAATGAATAACAAGTACACGACTAAAATGCTACAGCATGAGAAGCTTATGAATTTTTGGTCATCAAAAAGAAATAGACAAGTTGTAACAGAATATGCATGGCTTTCGCTCTCTCCGATCCACCACCTCAAACCTTCTTTCTTTCCAAGCCTATATAGCCAAAGGAATTAGCTCAGGCCTAAGTCTAGACCAGAGTGAGGCACTTCGAAAAATCGAAGCGGTTAACCGGTTGATGCAACTGGTTGATGGGATCCGCTTCGCGAAGCGGATCATTTTCGGAGAAGTGCAATCGATCGGGTTAACCGGTTGATTTCGCTTTTTTCCGAAATATAAGCAAGTGGGATCAGGCCAAATCACCCGGTTAACCGCTTCGATTGGCAAAATCAACCGGTTCAACCGGTTGATTTGCCCTTTCGACCGGTTGAACCGGTTGATTTGCCAAATCAACCGGTTGAACCGGTTGATTTGACCATTTAGCCCCTTCTTCACACCGTAACCCTCCTTCTGATGCTCAGGCGTGGTAGGGAATGTAGGTACTGACTGGCGCGACTGCTCTGGCGCCTCCCATGGCAGGCGCGCTGCTCTGGCGCTGAGGAAGAGGCCGACTCATCCTCTACGCCTTCACTCAGCAAACAGCGCTGTGTGGCAGCCAGCGGGAGCGCTTCCACATCTCCAGGCAAGGCCAGCGAAGGCGGCGGCCTCAACAAGTTCTTCGATGACAGCGACGAGGAATCCTCCAACGGCGATGTCACCAATGCCATGCACTACGAAGGTACACTAATCCCACTATCTCTCTCAGCTCATCCTGTTCCAGAGTGGTCATGTTTGCAGATGAGGCATCCGAGGCTCTGTTCGAGGCCAAGCTGGACGCTGAGCTCAGTGCATGGGATGCGGCCCCGCGTCTGAAGCATAAGGCCGACGACGAATCCTCAAGCACCATCAACTGGTGGCTGGAGAAAGGGCTGTACGACTTCCCCCTGCTCGCACAGACTGCCATCAATCTCCTCGGCTGCCCCTCAAACTGTTCCCAGCCTTTCATTGAAGACAACAGCTGTGAGGCAGTGCTGTTTCAGCTGCTGGCAGCGAGCGACTGTTCAGCCTCACCGGGATGACGACAACTGGACGGCGCAACCAAAGCAAGGCCCCCCTAGTCCAAGCCCAGGCTATGTTCGCCAAGCAGCCCCATCTGCGCCGTCTCTGGGTCTCCGAGGCCACAGCATCCACGTTCCGCATCCCCTCTAGCACCCTGCCTAGGCTTCTCCCTGCCCAGAACCTCAAAAAGTAGTCATTCCCCGATCAGACTCTTCATCTGGAACTATTGTTCACGTTTTTGCTTCTATTCAGTCTGCCAACGTTTTGCAGTCCTGTTTTGCCTTTTAGGCCCTGTTTAGGCCAATGCCACGTCTTTAGATGCATTTGTTGTCTTGTTGCATCTATTTGGAACTTTTTGGGTCCTTGGAGAATCTCGCCTCCCTTAGAAAAACCTTAGATGCACTTCGCAAAATGGTGTTAACCGGTTGATTTGGTGAAATCAACCGGTTAACCGCGTCGATTCACCAAATCAACCGGTTGAACCGGTTGATCGGCCAAAATCAACAGGTTAACCGCTTCGCAAAAAAGGCAAAATCAACCAGTTAACCCCGTCGACTTTGACCGGTTGGGGATCCGTATCGATCCGCTTCGCAAAATCGAAGCAAAACGAAACGAAATATTTTTTGCGAAGTGCCTTTCTCTGGTCTAGACATAGTATATGTAGAGTGGGACATCTTTTGATAGAGTGGGACATGAAAAGCTGCTTCACATATGCAGGAGCCTAGGCTTCTGTGAAGAATTGAGCTTCTGGCTAAAGAGCTTTATGACTGGGCGGGAGTTTAAGGTGAGAGTGGGAACGGGGGTGTCTGCTAGTAGGCCCGCCACCTCTTCATTTGTTCAGGGCGGCTCCTCCAGCCCATCCTCTTCAACGTCTTCCTCCTACCCCTAGCATGGCGTATAAACCAAATTCCTGGCCAAATTCCTTTATGCTGATGACATTAGGCTAGCCGCGGCCTCCCCAGCTGCTCTTTAGAAAGGACTAGACACACTTGGCTCTTGGGCGAACCCCTGCTAACTCCCTGTGGCCCCTGAAAAATGCATCGTAGTCTATGCCGGCAGCCCCCGCCACACCCCCTCTCAATACTGGCTCAATGGCACCCCAATTCCTCTGGCCTCACAAAACGGCCCAATTCGCGAATTAGGCATCCAATTATGCCCTTCCCTCAACAGCTCACCCCACATTTCCGCCTGTATTCCTGCAGCCAACCAAGCAGCCGTTTTAGTCCGAAAAAGCTTCTCCTCCCCCTATTTCCTCACCCTAGGCAAGGCTTACACCACGTACATACGCCATCACCTGGAGTATGCCTGCCAGGTCTGGTCTCCTTCCAACCAGGCTGATATAAAAAGGCTAGAAAAGCGAGCTTTTGCCTGGTTCATTTTCAGGAAAACTAACAAGCGCTCTTCCTCCTCAGGCTACAGGGGCTGCTGTGAACAATTAGGGTGGCAAATACTGTTGAGGTGTAGAGCTCTTGCTGACCTAGCACTCATTCAGCGCTGCTATAAGGCAGGAAAGCAGGCTGCTTTGTCAGGCTTCATAGGTCTCTCCCCATGCCGCGCATCCATCTGCCAATCCCCATAGCCAGCCTCTCATCTCCCCTCTCTCCTTCCCTGCACCTCCCTGCACACCCTCTCTGTCCTCAAAGGAAGCGCTCGAGCAGATTAATTTCCACAGTTACCCAATTTACTTTCCACAAATTTCGCCTCCTCAGAGGGTGGCATCATCTGAAGGCACCTCCTCGGGGGGCTGGGGTATTGGCAGGACTATGGCCTCATCGAGTGCGTGGGCTCTGGAACCGGCTGCCTGAGAAAGTTGCTGGCGTAGGGAGAGAACGGCTGTTCGCTGAGGCCCGACACCTTCTGGAGAGCGATCATGGCATCATTTTCTGACCACATTTCACTGCTGTGATGTCATTGGCTGTGATTTAGCTATTTGCCCGTTTGGAGTCAGCCGATAGGCTGCTCCTTCGCTCCTCAGCATAAAACTGAGTTCCCCGAAAAAAACACACAAGTGTTTTGTTTTGATTTGAATTGAGCAATAATTTTAACATGTCCATTTCATTGGTTTTGTCTATCTAAAAACTCCACTGGTCATTCATAAGCAGGCGGCAATTTATGGCAGAAACTCATCCACTGAAGATTGTTCTATTTCGTATTTATCATCAATTTGTGCTTAACTTTTGAATAATTTGTAGCTTAATTTTGAGATAAAATTTTTAGATTAATTTTTGAACCTTAGTACTTTTTGGGTCTCACAAAGAAGAAATAAATGCAATTCACAATAAAACTTGATCATAGTGCAAATGCCTGCAAAACTTAAATTTACCTTAGCTTGTTTCAATTTGATTTCAATATTGTTAATTTTAGTTACCTAAAAATAAATTTTAGATTTATTATATCTATAAAAATTCAACAATTTTTTTCGATTTAATTTTAATTTTTTGCAGAAAAAAAAAAAAAACAACACCAACAAAGAAAAAAAAAAAAAAAAAAAAAAAAAGAAAAAAAAAAACAAAAAAAACAAACAAAAAAATAAAAAAAAAAAAAAAATAAAAAAAAAATAATTAAAAAATAAAAAAAAAATAAAATATAAAAAAGTAAAAAGGGGTAATGAGAAAGGAAAAAATTACAACCCTCACAATCCCATCTACTTCTCTTCACACTTTTGACCACTCCTATCTTTCATCTCTCCTTATTCTAAAACCTTATCTCAACCCAATCACCTCTCTGGTACCATATATAAAAAAAAAATAAGCAAAAAAAAATTCAATATAATCCAATAAGAATAGTCTTTTCCTTAATCAAATAATAAAATTGAGTCTTACATAAAAAATGGATTTGGCAATGGAAGAGTGCTTCATTTCTTTTTTATCTTCTTTACATAAAAGTTCTTCTTTATTATATCAACACTACCATCCCTAAATCTAAAACCCAACTAAGTAACCATACCCCTTACCCACCCTTTCTTACCTCTCATTATCCTATCTCTCCACACCCCCCACCTATATCAATTCTACCTAAAACATGTGTACCCCCTCATGAAAAAAATAAACAAAATCTTCAACTAAATCACACATCCATAAACACACAATAAACCGAGCAAAAATTACCTAAATACAATTATTCCACAGCGGCAGAAGGCACGATCCATCCAACAGCCACCTTTTATCCATTTCCCAAATAAAGAGTGTGGGGGGGGGGGGGGAGGGGGGTTGAGGAGGGGGGTCCGGAGTGGTTATGGGTTGGTGCGGGGGGGGGGGGGGGGAACCAAAAACCCGGGGGGCAGGAGAGGAGGAGAGAGGAGGAGAGGGAGGGAAAGGGCCCCGACCACTCCCCCCCCCACAAATCCCAAAAATACACACCCAGCAAACCACACAACCATAAACCAAAGGTCCTTACATATAAAAAAAAACAATACTACATAAGACATGAGCCGGCTAAGAGAGAGTGGAAGAAGAACTACTGGAAAGGGGAAGAGTAGGTGAAGAATAACCCAAGACTCCTCCCCCCCAACTACTAGCTAAACTAAACCAATAGATGCCAAAAGAGGACTGCCACTCACCACCCCCCCAACCCTAACACCCCCCCTAACCCAGGAGCTTACCCCTACTCTCGCACAAAACAACTACTCAAACATACAGAAGAGGAGGGCCCAAGGGAACAGAGACCACTGCAGAGGGGGGGGGATCTTGGATGGAAATACCCTCCAGCCCTTCCCTCCCTTTCCTTTCCCTTTCCCTTATGCCTCCGAGAAGCATTGCTCCCTCCTCGCTGGGGAGGAGAAGAGAGAAGGGTGTGGGAAGGAGAGAGAGAGGGAGGGAAGAGGGAGAGTGGAGACTGGAGTGTGTAGTGAAGTGAGAGAAGTAGACGCCTCTTCCACCCGCGCCACCCTTTGCCCCTTTCTTTGTAGGGGGGTGGTGGGGCGGAGGTGTGCCGAAGAGAAGAGGTGTGAGGAAGGGGAGAGGGGCTAGGGGGAGGCGGGGGGGGGCCACCCAGCTCCTGCTGCTAAATACCAACTTTCAAATTACCCACCCAATTCTCCCCCCAAACGACTAAACCCTTTTCCCACAAAAAAAAAAATAACAAAATATAAAAAAAAAAAAACAAGAAAACAAACCCTATAAGGATAACCCCTACTTTCGATAAGTAAAGAGAGGGGGACGGACCAAAAACTCCACCCACCACACCCTCATACCACCCCCCCCACCACAAAACTCTACACCACGACCCCTCTGCAAAAACCACAAAACCTTAAAAACAAAACTAAAAATGACACACAACCTACTACAATCCTAAAACCCGAAAAAACTCCTCGGTAAGAAGGAGAAGGCGGACTAAGAACTAAACACGAGACGCACTCACCATCTCTTTCATATATATCTTTTAGGTTTTTCCTCTTTTAGGGAGAGCAGAAAGATATCAATCTCCAAAACATACACTAGCATCACAACCTACCTCCTACCTCTGACTCCCTTGCCCTTTGTATTTTGCGCTGCCCCATTACATTTACACTCCTACAAGCCGTACATTTTGGCATTTTATTGCATTTTTACTTTATGTGTTTGTCATTTTCTTTTTCATTACTTGTTTTTTCCAGTTGTGTTCTACCCACTTTGCCTATGTTTCAATGAACCCAAACTGCGCAGTTTTACATGTTGCGTTAATAAGTTCCCCTCCCTATCTTTAAATTGATGCTCAGGTTATTCTATATATTTGTTTTACTGTACTAATGCGCTAAAGCATTCCGGAGCGCCACGATAGTATAAAATTGAATGCAAGAAACAAAAAAGTTACAAAAATACCAAACGATGGATTTCCCCCAATAGAATGACAGTTTGAAGCATTGTTCATGTGGTAAGCAAACGTTTTCCACATGACCAAGATCTAGACAAGACTAAAATGCTACAGCATGAGCAGCTTATGAAGTGCCAATCATCAAAAATAACTGGACAAGGTTCAACAAAATTGTGATTAATTTTGATTGATTTATGAACTATTTTGAGCAAAAATTTTAACAGGTTCATTTCTTTGCTATTGGTTCATCTACAAAATCCACTGGTCATTCATAAGCAGGCGGCAATTTTGGCACAAAGAGGACAAAAATTAGTGAAAGATAAACTAAAAAAGATAACTAATGGAATAAAATAAAATGGTAAAATGCAATTAAACTATAATATTAAATCGAAAACGCTTTTCTGAATGTTTAATCATGATGAAATTATAATGTTACTAAATGAGGCGTAACATAATAAAACAAACATATTAAAACTAAATTGAATATAGCTAAAGCAAAGTTAAAATTTACTGGCATTTGCAATATGCGTAATTTTTTTAAATCAGTACCTCACTTTAACTTTGACAACTTTTTATTATTTATGAAGCTTAAAATTAATTTAGTAAGTTTTGCAAAACAAGTATATGTCGCAAAGCGCAATAGGTGACCGCGGAGCGTATTCCCCCTTCCACATTCACATGTAGCCGATGCCAATAATTAATGAATGTTTTCATTGTAAGGGTGAACATATTCTCTCAAAAGGGTAAGTCTGGCTTTCAGCAAATTTCAAAAGTAAGCAAAGTTTCAGAATTGGCATGTATGACTTGTGAATCAAAAAACCAAAGTCTTCTGTGCAATTCTCAGCCGTTCAGCTCCTACTGTTTATTGATGTTATTGGCATGTGTGAACGTTTGTCACTCAAGAGGGTAAGTCTGTGGTTTCTCAACCAATTTCAAAAGTAAGCACATATTTAGAACCAGTGTAAGGCGCATGACTTCGGTCTGGAGCGTAGCCATAACAAGGCAGCTCCTGCTCCTTAGATCTCACCCTGAGATCAGTCTCTTCTCTCGCTTCCTCAGATAAACCTCATGCCCTCCTGCCCATGTAACCGCACTACAGATCCTTACATTGGTTCTGGTCGACTAGGCCTAGTCCTCACCCTTGCGCAGCGACATCCAGTATAGGGTAGTGAGAGCCCCTCGCAAACTGGCTCTGTCGTTGGGTTTGCGACTAGCTCTAGGAACTCCGAGCCACGTAAAGGTCACTCTCCCCTCCCCAACTCCCCTCTCTCCAAGCCCTCCTCTCTTCCCCTTCTCCTTCTCCCTCTTCCCCCGCCTCGCCTTCAGGCTGTACGCCGAAGCAAGCTGAAGTCCGCAAAGACTGAAATGACTGAGCTTGGGACTGACACCAATGATCTCCCGGGCCGTACGCCCCCTCAGTACCACCTAATGGGCCTAAGAACCTACGAAGGTGACGGAAATGCCATGCAATGGCTAACCCGTTTCGCAGAAATTGCGTGCGCAAAAGGCCAAAACCAGGATACCTGGCACACTCTCATAGTCCCCTATTTGGAGGGACCTGTGTTGGATGCCTACAGAGGCCTGCCAGACGGTGACAGAGGAAAGGAGAGCTATGACGTAATAAGGAGAACCTTGGTAGCAACTTTCGACAGTTCCCCGGAAGTTAACCGACTATCAGTCTGCGAAGGCATTGTCCAGCAGCCCGCGGAAAAAGTCATGGCTTTCCTAGCCAGGCTTCGAAAAGTTGTTGAACAGCGTTTTCCAGTCACTCCTACTTTCCTGGCAGCGACGCAGGAGGTGTTGCTAAGACAATTTTTTCTAGGAGGCCTACGACATGAGCATCGATTTGCGCTTTTGAATAACGGGGCAGCCCCGGCCACAGTGGCCGAATGCGCAGTGGCAGCAAAGAGGAGCGAAGATCTGTTCGGTACCCAACAATCAGTCAATCAGCTCGGTTTCGTCTTTGGCCAGCAAAATTTAGACGCTCAGCCAGAAGAAGGAGCAGAATCCCTTGCACTGGAGCAAGGGAAAGGCAGAGGAAGAGGCCGATGGTCTCAAAGAGGCCGGGGGCAAAGCAAGCCTGCTGCTACATCCGCAAATCCTACAAGGAACCGCTCAAATACCCCTGTCTCGGAAGCTAAAATCTTTTTCTGGTGTCAAAGAAAGGGTCACATGCCAACCAACTGCTGGGCTTTGAAGGATTTCGTGACAATGGTGAAGGGTGAAACTGATGAACCTTGCTCCGAATTCGTGCGTAGAGTGATTTCATTCACCCCCCGATACCAAGAACGCTCGCAAAGCGTGCGGGGTGGCAGAAGCTCAGCAGGACGGCGCCCATTGACCAGAGGACAGCAGCAAAGCAGGGGGCAGCGGCCTCAAACCTCCCAACCAAGAGGAGGAGGGAGTAGAGTGTGATTCCAGCGGCAAGTGAGTTTCCTAATGGAGACAGAGCCTGAGCCTGAGGAGGATGAAGAGGAAGCGGCAGAAGGTGTCGCGATCAACCCTTGGGACTGCCATGAAGAGGAGGAGGAAGAGGCTGAGGAATATTTGGAGGACGTTGATGAATGACTTCAAGACACTATGAGTAGCGCACATGCAAGCCGGCAAGTAAGCTCTCTGTGTGCGCGTTGACATAGCAGGAGGGTAGTGATGGTTTCGGTGAGTTGTGAGAGAGAAAGAGAGACTCAAAAAACTGGTAAAAAAGACGCACATCATGCATCATTTTAGCCTGCCTGGCGAGAAATACGCCATAAGCAGATAGCAGAAAGAGGCCAGAAGTCAAAACAGTCGATTTCTGAAACGCTAGGTAATTGCACGGGTATATTTGCCATCATAGTTTGGAAAAAATATGTACACCGGCAACAAGCCTCCTACCAGCATACCTTAGTCATTAACGCTAAATTTTCCTGCCAGAAAAGCAGGAGAAAATCGGCAGTAAAATAGTCTTGCACTGTTTAGAGGCAAGCTAATAATTTTCAGCGTCTAATTCTTCTATGAGCAGATTTTCATAGGATAGTTTGAACCCATTGACCTGTCCACGAGTGTGCGCATTCGCGCGTCCTAGTCACCCAACCCTCTGATGCTTTACCCCCACCATAAAGCCGTTTTCTGCCGCGCTATTCCAATCTAGGTCAGGAATTAGTCGTGAATTCACCTCAATCAAGGCAAATCAGCTTTGGGCGGCAAATTTTTCAACGCGTCGAATTTGTGGAGATAGAAAGACAGATTTGACAGGGCCGTAGTTGCTGCAGCGCAAGAAAACCCCTCTCAAAAAATTTACCACAAATCCTACCACTAGCCTTCTCGTTTGATGTTTTAAAAACTATTCTTAATAAAAAGCTGCTAGCGCCGGCCTTGATATCAGTTCAAAAACCCAGACTCATAGAAGTAAACATTATATGATATAACAAATAAACCTACAATTCTTGCTTAAGCAAATCAAATTTAGAAACGTCAAATTGAGGCCATAGAAAAAGCGCTGGCCGGAAAGACAGCGCAAGAGTAAAGTTAGGTCTCTCTCTGATGTTTCAACGACATGTCTAAAATGCACCGGATTCATATTCAATCGATTTGTGCCAACTATGTTCGCTCTCCATTAAGTTAAGTATATTCATAGCTTTTCAGAACGAAAGATTAAGAGTTTACACTTACATAATTATGTGGCATAAGTGAACCTTTTCCAAGTGGAAAAATGAACGGAGCTTAACCCAAACAGCCAAGATGGCTAATGAGAAAATGAGAAAGACTAAACAATCAGTCTCTCATCACCGAGCAAGTGAGTAATTGTTGTGTCTCATATCTGAGAAACCAGAGCATATAAGGAAGGAGAACCGCCACTCTGCATCCACTTCTCCTCCAAGCCCATCAGGAATGCCCAAGATCAATTGTAGTGCCAGGTGTGGTTGCAAACGAAAGCCAACCCACCTTCCACTACAAGGGCCTTGTGCTCTCCTCTAGTCCAGACCTATAAGTCCCTCACCCATGGCACTCCCTCACCCCTTGCCCCCCATGCAGCCGGCCCAGGCCCTGTGGCCAGAGGCAGCCCCAGAACGCCCTTTTGCAGATACACTGCCCCTGCTGGAGGAGACCTTCGACTACCATGTCCTCGACGCCCGCTGTGTACCCACTGCTCAAGGTACGCCACAAACTTCTTTAGTCTGGCAGTTGAGGCATGATAGAGTACATTACAGACCTGGAGTTCCCTCCAGAGATGGACGGGGACAATGCCCAGCGGGCAGGACTACGCCTGCTCTCCCATGGCCTCATCTGCGGCCAGTACTCCGAGGTGGTGAGCGGCAAAGCCATCGGGTGGGAGACAGCTATGTGCCTCCGCCGCAACGACAAGCAGCGCCTCTATGCACTCAGGGTAAGCCTTTCCTTCGCTTGCTTACAATCGGCTCACTTTTCAACCTCTATTGATAGGCCTGCCACCAAGCCGGCCTTGGCCCACTGGCAGAGGAGGAGGAGACTCGCTTCATGCCAGACCCAAAGGAGGAGAAGCTCTGCGCCAGGAATCTGGCATGGCACATACAGCGCCTCATGGCCGGCAACGAGCTCTGGCAGCCGGAGAACGCCCAGCCCATCGACTTCCACGGATCCAGCCTCCGCTGGCTCCTGTCCAATGTGGAACGCACCGGACCCAACGGACCCGTAGTTCATGCCTCTCTAATACTCCCTAAGTGAGGCATAAAAGGACATCATTTGCAGATAAAGCAGGTGGCAAGACAGGCGGCGAGAACGATCGACCGCTGGGGATTCAACCCCTACGACATGGTGGATGAGCACGGCTTCGTCAACTGCTTCATCAAGCCCGTCCTCCTAACCACCGAGGCCATTGGATGCACTGTCATCCAGGCCAACTTGCACCTCAAACGCAACCACGTCAATTTCTACCAGCAGCAGTCCAGGGTCACCAACCTAGCCACCGGCGAGGATGCCAAGGTCTACTACAGCAACTTGGACACCATCCAGGCCACCTACCACCTACTCATGGCCGGCGAGGTCGTCAACCTGTGCCCCAAGGTTTCACAAAGCAAATTAACCTCCCTTTGTCCTATCCAAAACAATTGATGATCAGGTGCTCCGCCGTTTCCAACCTCAGCCAGTGCTCATCGAAGGGTTGCCCGATGAGGAGCCAGGAGAGCAACCAATCTACCAGCCGCTGCCACAAGACCCTAACCAGGTACGTTCAGCAGCAAGTGCCTAGTTCTCGGAAAAAGAAAGTCCAATTTGCAGGCCAGTAGCAGTCAGGCCATGCCGAAGCTGCACCGCCGTCCAGCACAGCAGCACAGTGAGGGTGCCAGCCCGAACTTGGCCGCAGATGACACCCCTCGATCCATTCCTGGCGTGGCCTACCCCTAAGCTATTGCGTCAGTTTAGGGTCGATAAAAACTTTGTTGAACTTAAACTGCTTCGACAAGATATATGGAACCACAAAAGTCCAAAGAAAGCCGAACTACTTCACATTTTTTACATTAAACAGTTGCAGAAAAACAGAACGTGAAGTATGCTTCCTACAAAATGTAGCAAACTCTGATGTTTCGCTGATTAACCAAAAGAACGCAGTTCAGAGTACAGGCGATTCTTTGCCTCCATAAGTACGCGTAAAACCATAAAAACAGTTCTAATTTGAGAAATTCAAAAGGCTCCGCAGTTTTTACAAAAGGCAAAAAGTTATTTCAAATTATTTTTCAATAACTTTACGAATAAATAATCACTTCAATGAAGAAAAACCAATTCATTATAAATGCACTTATTTTATAACAGGCCGAAACAAAATAATTTTTCCCAATAAGTGAAAGCATTTAGTCGATGGAGTGGATGGAAATAATGAAAAAGAAATCGGACGACCAAAAAATCGCCTCCGTTGGCCTAGGCTACGGTAAATTAGCGGGCCGAGGCTTCACTGCATGCGTTTGAGAAAAGCCTGCGCTAAAGCAGTAATAGTCTCGTCCCACTTTTGGGGCAAGAAATAACACTAAATTTATGCCGGATAACAGCAAAGCCATAAAAGACAAGTTGTATTTAAGGCTTTATCACCAAAAACTATTGCGATAGCTAATTTCCAGGATAATCACTTTCCGCCGAGTTTTTAAAAAAGAAATTATCGTTCATTGAAATGCAGCGAAAGGAAATTA
Source organism: Ptycholaimellus sp. GST1_10 (assembly GCA_030248095.1). NCBI lineage: Eukaryota > Metazoa > Nematoda > Chromadorea > Chromadorida > Chromadoridae > Ptycholaimellus > Ptycholaimellus sp. GST1_10. The sequence continues at coordinate 34,527 of JASANA010009463.1, read as the reverse complement.
CGTAAAAATAAATTTTACTAGGATCAGCTTTAACGAGAAAATAGGCATTGTTTTGTCTACACTCTCGTCTAGACTTGTCGCTAGAATCAGACGATAAAAAGACTATAAGAAGGACATCCTCTGAGCAGAGCGCAGTGCAGTCCAGTTCAGCCCAGCCCAGTCCATCAACCACCAGCCTCCTTCTACGACCACTTCAGTCCTACAACCTGCAAGGGGTAAGCCGTCATTTCTTACTCTCCTTGAGGGAAAGAAGACTTAGAACCTTTTTTCACAGAAGTATGATGTTTCATTTATGCTACCTAAACAAGCGGCAATAGCCAACCACTGATGAGCTAGATAGATCATGAAATAGCCAAGATGGGAGGTCAGAAATAGCTGTCCTAAGCATTATACTCCCACCAAAAAGGACTTACTAGGAAAACCCAAGCTTTGTGGTAGTGCGAGCCCTGGTTGTAGAATTAAGTCAACCATGCTCTCACTAATCACAGCTTGTGCCTTTCCGCTAGCACTGGCTGCAATATCAGAATCGAACTACCAAAGTTTAGCTTCGCAAGTTCAAATGGTAATCTTTTGCTTCTGACATCAGTGCAGCATAGCAGTAATTGTCTATCAAACCCTCTAATGTTTCGCGGTAATCGCTTAGCCAGCCCTACAAAGGCCTTTGCCAATCCTCTCCCGCTCATCAAGTGCAATTAGTACAGAAGAAAAGTATGCTTCTTAGGATGAGCGACAACGAATCCCATCTGGCGTTCGCAGCCCTGCCTCCCGATGAGCTCCAGGCAACCGAAGCCAAGGCCTCCGAGGCAAGCCAGGGCGTAGACGAAGGCCAGCCACCGCCTGGCCTGGTCCTCAACAACTCCTCCTTCGATTCAAAGACGCCACCGCCAAGAGGAGTCAAGATGGAATACCGCAACTGGCCGGAGCTGAAGCATGATCTGGATGTCTACATCGAAAGCATCTACCGCCTCTACCTCCGGTACATTTGTCTTTGATAATGCCACCTAATTGCAAGCGAATTTGAAGGCTCATGAAGACAAACAATGCGTTCCAGCGCGATTGGACAAGGAAGCCCTCTGCCGCAAACCAAATCCCCTTCAACGGCTTCCAGACATACCTAAACGAACTGCAGGGTACACCCTTCTTTGCTCAACCCTTAACCCTTGGAAATGCCGCCTTGTCATTCAATAAGTGGCTTGGCAGGTTGGCAGGGAGATGGCTTGGGGTCAGCGCTGATCCGCAAAAAGCCGCTGATCGACTGGCTGAGCCATTGCTGCCAGGCGGTGGAGGAGCAGTGGGAGGATAGCTACCTCCCCGTCATCAAGGACCCCGTGGTCAACAAACGCACCGGCGTCCTGGAGGACGCGACCCACGGAGGGGTTCAGCAATCAACCCTTTTTTTAACCCCCTCAGAGCCTACCTGAATAGGGATGTTGCAGAAACTCTGGTCGAAGATAGACAACACCATCCGTGGCTTGCGTTTCGAGGACAACCGGTACAAGGAGCACATGGAGAAGGGCAAGCACCTCTACGAGGTGTTCGGCAGTGATCTGCAGGCCTAGCCAAGCTTGCCCTCCCATCTCTTTCCCTTGATGCCAACATCATTCCATAGTCATTAGTTGTATGTAAGAGAGAAAAATGATTCGGTATCCATAAACATAACAAATAAATTTTATTGCAAAAGCGAAAAGATTCGTTCAAAAATATATCGGCAAAATTTAACTACGTCCATCAAAGAGAAAATGCCTGCTGTCAAATAAATGCACAGCTAGAAACATCTGAGACCTCCGTACTAAGCGAAACGAGGCACACATTTGAAGAAAAGCAGTATACCCAAGGGATAAACTTGCAAGGTAATCTTTTATAGGATGTTTCTTTCATTTGCCAAGTAGCGTCTTCTGATATTGAAATGCAATTAATTTGTCGTTTTCCGACCATAGCTACTAGGCAAACTAGTCAGCCCCAAAAAAGCCAGTGCAGGCTTAGGAGCTGCAATCAGCAAGTCATAGAGCCAAGAGGCATACAAAGCAGCGTGCCCAAGCGGCATACCCAAGCGGTAAGTCACGGCCCCCTCCCGCAACAACCAGCCTGGGAAAGGGCAGGCGGCATAAAAAGCGGCATCGCCACGCCCCCCAGTTGTCCCCAGGAGCCCCTCATTCCCGCACACAAGCTACAGAGACGCTACCTGCCAGGCAGATCTATTCCCCCCATAACACTTCACTCTCTGCTCCCTTTCACAACCCCTTTTCTCCTCTCCAGGCCAAAACTGTACAACGGTTTCCTAAGAGATAGGAGGGAAGCCAGAGGTTTTCGGAGCGGTTGGAAACCCCGCCCCCTTGAGTGATGTTTCATAGAAACAATTATAGCCCTAGGTTCCGCTTATCCCTCAATAGGTGGAATAAGGCATGTTTTCAAAAAGACTTTTGTAGCCATTTAGATACCAGCCACTAGAGAACGGTGAGAAGAAGATGGAGGTGGGAACTGTGGTGGTACATCGAGGCCAAGGCTCCAACGCGCGAGGCCGAGGACGAGGGCGACGCCCAGTCCCCGGGCCCCCCCTCCGAGGCTCCCAGTTCCACTTCGCCAACCCCAGCGCTGCCCTCGACAGCAGCCAAGAGTCTGACGCCAGGGAGGACAGCCCCATCCCCCCGCGCCAGCCCCGCATCCTCCTCCTCAACGGCGGCCCCCCAGCACCCCTTCGGCGAGGCACGCGTGTGCGCCGACCTGGAGGAGCTGAAAGCCATGCTCAAACACCTCACCGACCAGCTCAACCAACTCCTCATCCAGTGAGCCCTAATTCTGCCAGAAAAGAAAAGCAGCAGTAAAAGTTTCCTACTTGCAGGCTGGTGGACATCAACAGCTCCTTCGCCACAGACTTGTGGGCTGGCCACAAGCTCCAGTTCAACAGCTACAGAACATACCGAAAGGAGACCCAGGGTTCCCCTCTATTCACTCAAACTCAAATCTCATGCAGTTTAGTTTTTGGAAACCAAAAATAAGATTCATTAGTCCCTAAGCAATTCAAAAGCACCATGAGACCAAAAGTGTTCGTCAGAGAACAGCACACTTCTGGTGATCGCCGACTACGCCAACCTGCGAAGCTGGGCGGCAGGCGCGACCCTTCTACGCCCACTTCGTCCGCCTGACCGCTCCCAGGGAGGGCGACCACGTTTTCGGCACCAAGCACCACATCTCCTCCCTTTGAGCTAGCATCTGATGTTTCACAGAGTAAATGTAGAGGAAATTGGATGGACAGACACTAATAGTTGCCTCATCCAGCACGGACCCATAAAAAAGCCCTCCATAACGAGCAGAGTATTGACAGGAGCTCTGGAAGACGCTCTGCTGGGTGGAGCGGCAGCTGGCCACCCACGTGGAGCTGTATGACCAGCACATGAACGATTTCGGCGTCCTGTGGCGCGTCATAGGGCGCCGTGAACTCCAGTAAAAATGCTTTTCACCCAACACTTTCTAAATTCATCTTTCTTCATTTTCGAATTAGCCGTAAGATAAACAAAACCTTCAAAATTGCAATTTAGATAAGTATACTTCTATAATAAGAAATGCATTTTCACTTGTTTCAATCGTCTTTTATATCATGTTTGATACCCATAAAGGGTATGTTCTTGAATGTTCTCCATTTGGTACATCTTTTTGCTTTGCGTTTCAATAAATCAAAAAGATTCAAAAAACCGAAGCGCCATCATCAAGGTCAGCCACCTAAATCTATTAAGAAAGCAAACTATAGGGTTAGAAATAGTTTCTAATGTTTCAAAAATCTTAGAAAAACAAAAATGAACGAAGTAATGCTCAATATGTTAGCAAGGCTTCGGTATTAAAGCGTAAAACTTCATTCAGCAAACTACTTTTTAATAGTTACACAAACAAAATTCTGCTGAGAAGGATGCAGTAGCGCAAAAACAGCACCGGCGAATAAACAATCACTTGTCCAAGTAGGGTCTAATGACTGAGTCTGAGGGGCAGACATGAGTTGGAGGAACTCGCAAAACCGAGCGGCCGGAAAGCCTCCCCAAAGAAAGCTTTAGCGAGTTAAATAAACTTTGTATATTACTCAACTCTAGCCCCTTTTTTGAAGTCATCAAAATAAATATAGGAAAGCCAACAAAAAGTAAATTGTTAGTATTGTTATCATATTCTGCTTCAGCCATCATTACGAATCAGAAGGAAAAAGTTCTCAGGCCTGTCCTGTGAGCAGAGCCAGGAACGGCCGTAAAGGCACAATAGGAAGCGCCTGGGAGTGTCCTTGAAGGCAGGCCACGCCTAGAAAACTCATCCCTCACGACACCTCCAAACTGGCGTAATCTCAAAACCTGCCGCTTTTGCATGCTAGGCCCCCTCTCCCAAAAATGGCTTTTGATCTGGAGATGGCAACTAGCGTTCTGGATTTTGCATGCAAATTCTATACCTTCGTCAATATTCTCGCTGATCTATACGCCAAGTACAAAAACTGGCGTTCACCAGAGAATCAGCGAGATTTGCCCCCTGTCTAGGTAAGAAATGAATGTTTTTTTTGTTTTTTTTTTTTTGGGTTTTGTTTTTTGTGTGGGGGTGTTTTTTTTTTTTTTGGTCCAAATGGAATGGTATTGTTTTTTTTTTTTTTGTTTTTTTTTTTGGTTGTTTTTCCCTCCCTACGGCGCCAAGCCAAACGCCACGTGGGATGAAACATGCCTCGCCTTGCTAGAGTGCATGCAGATAGTCTGTGACTGGATCATGGGGCAGTCCGACGGCAACCCCATCAGCCACTCCTGGTTGTTTTTCTTTTTGTTGTTTTTTTTGGCTTGCTTCTCGGAGGGCTTCTGCTCTCTCGGGCTTCTCTTCTTCGGGTGCCCGTCTGTTTTTTTCTCCCGTGGTTCTCCTCGTGTCCTCTGGCCCCTCAGTCCGCCAAGGATGAGGCTGGGCAGTGCTTCATGGGGGACTGGACCGGCTACAATGAGTTCAGGGCTGCCAAGCTTGCCGCCAGCTACACCACCATCCACATGCCCGGTCTCCGCCCCAACCCAAGCAATCCGACATACCCTAACAGCTTCGAGGCCATCATTCGTCAGTCTCAACCGCAGGGCCAAAGGTACACGCCTAAGGCCTGCAATCCGCCGAGAAAGGACGAGCCGCCGTCCTACCCGCTGACGCAAGGAGCGGCCCTACTCTGGTCCCCCTGCAACCCTACTCTCACACTCTACAGAGCCCCAGCGGAAGGCGAGTCCTGGGAGCAGTTCCAGGCCTGGCACAAACAGCACTGTCGCCCCGCCTACTGGAAGCCATCCTACTGCACAGCCGAAGCCCTGCAGTGGGCGGCCCCCTTCCTCAACATGCTCCGACTATGCCTCTGTAGCGTCGCCGTCGAGTTCGTCAAGCCTGACAGAGAAGGGCACTACCATTGCACCAAGGTGCACGAGGAGTCCAACAACATCGCCTCCTTCCTCGGCGTCATGGACAACTCCGGCGTCCCCAAGATGAACTTCAGCCAGCTGACGTCCTGCGTCATGAAGTGCCTTCCCAAAGCCCAGAACTGGATGCACTCCTACATGATGCGCCTGCTGGAGATCATGACCCCGCACGAGGTCTTCGTTCACATGTTCAAGACCTTTGCCTCCAAGCTCTGGCACAACTCCTGCACCCGCGAAGGCCTACTCGACAACCGCATGGCCATCCTGCACTCCACCAGCGTCTACACCCAGCTACGCCTCAGCTATGAAATGGCCTACCAGGGGACGATCCGGGAGTTCTTCGCTGGGCAGCGCACAGACACAGAGACCAACCCCATGGTCACCGAGTATCCCAAGTATGGCCCCGCCATCAGGTTCAACGTCCCAGAGCTGGAGGAGCAGCCTTGGAACCTGCTGGCAGAGGACCAGCCCTTCGCCTGCCTCCTCCTGGGCCACTTCAAGCACACGGTCAAGTCCACAGACCTGGCCGACGGCTCTAGGCTGCGCTGCATCCCCTTCAACTGGGATGGCATCTGCGCACTGCCCAGGTCCTTCTGCCAGTTCACTGCCATCGAGTCCATTGTCATGTGCAACCGCTTCACGCCCAGCGGCGACCTCATCACAAACTGTGCCGCCTCACAGCTCAACTGGAGCGGAGAAGACACGACCCTGCCCAGCCCATTCCAGAAGGCGGTGGAGGAACCAATCGCCAATGTCCTCCCATCACAAGCTCAGGAAGAGCACAAGGCCAAGCAACGCCTATCCAGTACATCCTGGTTTTTCTGCCTAAGCTTTTGGGCATTGACAATGACGTTTTTAGGCATCGATGTCATCCGGAAATCCTTCCTCGAAGTCAGAGCACCCCTGCCAGTCACCTATGTGAAGCGAGGCACTGGCAGCCGAGGCGGAGGCCAACAGCGCGGTAAGCGCATGACCTCATCTACCACTTTCGATTATAGTTTAGGTACTAAACTAAAATTATTGCTATTCGTTTTATTTTTTGCAAATTTAAGCAAAAATACAATAGCAGAGAATATTGATGAAACAGGCAATTTTGATACTCAAAATTACAAAGTGGAATAAAGTGGGCACTTTCAAAGCAAAAATAAGCGATCAGCGCTACATTGTAATTGAAGAATTGCAAGCAGCATTTGAAATCACTCATCTAAAAAGATACTCAGATGACAGAAGCTCGCATTCATGCCTGCCTTCCACTGCATTCTTGGGACAAAGCAAAACCGCCGTGGTTTTTGCAGAAGGTTTTCCTTCTTTCATAAATTTCGCAGTGAAAGATGAAAAATTCGACTCGAAACTCCTTTGGTCAAAAATAACCAATGACACAGAACCTGTAAACACAAAATTGAATTATTTGAGTTTCCAATTATTCCTACAGCAAGTAGAATTTTTCAGATCTCTTTGGATGAAAATTTGCCGGTCAAACCAATTGCTCCTAGGTATCTTAACGCAACTAGCCACACTAGACCCAACTCTAGCCATAAGAGCATATTTCGGGAGGCCGGATTTGATTGCAAGACCAAATGGAGACGCATTCTTAATTTACCAATGCCATCATGTGGACAACGTAAAAGTTCATTGGTCAGGCAAATTCAACGGCAAGTGCTATGATAAAACACCAGTTTCTTATAAAAATGAGCTATGGTGGATCATGCCAAACTCAAGAGAGCTTACTAAACTGGCAGCAGAAAAGCCATGTTTGCACACACACAGCTCGGTTTACCGCTTAAAATTGCGAAGCGATGATACATGGGATTACTATTCACCTACAGGTAGAGTGGATGTGAGGAATTTAGACATCGAAATGTTATTAGCATCACATTTCAATCCAATAAAATTTAATAAACCTTCGCTTTTTCATGATGAAAGATACACTCAAGCTGGTAGCATAAATATTATCTTATCAGCTTTACACCAGCAAGAAATCCCCCAACAACAAGTAGGTTTGCTCAAAGATTTTGCTAAAGCGCAAGTTTGGGACTCAGAATCATTCGAAAAATCCTTCGATACCTCTGGAAAGAAACTAACTGGTTTCGTTTCCTCAACAATGAACGGCATTGCCACAGGTTTCAAAAGGTGGGCACAATCGTCTGGTCAATTTTTTACAACAATACTGAAAGGCCCGATTCAAGTTATGTGTAACCTAGCAATCACTATTGCGGTGGCAGCATGCGCAGTTTGCCTCTGCTATTACGGAGGAAAATTTTGGCTAAAAAATAGGCAAAATAAATCAGCCACTACGACTAGGCAAACAGCACCAAAATCACCTTTCAAAATGCACACAAATTTGCGCAGTGCAATTCACAGATCAACAAGATATTGGCGAAATTTGCGAAATACGCCCTCGACAGACATCGAGCTTAAGGATTTGAAAGTGAAAGATAATGCAATTGCCGGGCAAAGCGAAAAAATTGTTCTCATGCCATCAGAACAAGTTGTGTTGTTTTCCAAAGCCAAAAACTCGCCTGCAAATCCGCCCCGCTTGGCAACTGTCCCAGAAGAACCTGTTAAGGAAATACCAGTCTTCACTTTAGGAAGCTGCGATAGGTCACCAAGTGGCCCAACTTTAGATGCAAACTGTTAATCGGTTAAATGATTCATAAAATCGATTGCAATTGCAACAGCTTAGCATGCTATGGAGTAGATAAAGAGGCTTATCCCCTTTTCGAAGACAGGCCAATACTTGCTCTGCTCATTTATGAAAAAGACGGGACACCAAGACGGTTAAAAGCTTTGCTTGACACTGGCAGCCATGTCACAACATTTCCGTTATCCTTAGTAAGCAAGCTTGACCAAAGAGGAATCGAATACGTAAAGGGTGCAGTGAATGCGCCCATAAGAGGCACTACAGGAAAACTGTTAAGAACTTGTTTCATGATCACGATGCATTGCAGAATACTGGATAGTGAATTTCCAGACACTGAATTCATTGTGGTAGACCATGATTACAGCGGTATTGACATAATTGTAGGAACAAATTTACTTAAAAGATTCAAATTTTTATTTCTCGATTTTAGAAATAAAGTTATCACAGATAGCCATCTAAATAAGGAAAATAAAGCCACAAACACGCCGTCTCAAGGGCAGTGGATTAATTCAATATCAACTGGAAGCGAAGGTGAGGAAATTTCAAATTTCGACAATGAAATCAAAGTAGAGGAAATTAAATGGTCATCAACATCTGGGAAAAATGCCCAAAAACGTTACCCTCTGAAACTTTTAAACAACACCACGTTACCACCCAAGGCTTTAACATTGGTAAAGTGGAAAAATCCCTTTGAAAATCCACATGAAACAGTACTTTTCCAGCAAAACAGACACAAAAGCACAAAAAACAATTGGTACATGGAGGATTGTTTGCTAACTTCCAGAGAAGATGTTATCACAGTCCCAATCATTAATCACAAAGATTTTCCCTGCACCTTACGTTCGAATACTAAATTGGGATGGGTCAATCAATGGTACGATGATCAAATATTTCCGCTGGAATTTTGCGACGAAGAGGAGGAAATAGGGAATGGAAATGATTCCCAAGAATTAATTTCATCAACTTCAAAGCAATGTTTTTTGCTTCAGCAAGCCACAATGCCCTCTCATAAAGAGCATCTGGCTTTCATCGAATAGACCGCAAAAATCGGTTCTTCAACGACACCACTGTGGAAAAAACAAAAAATTTTGAAAATACTAAAAAATACCACATGTGTATTAGCGGAACAGATTATGCCGTAGGGGAGGCGCTAAATGCAGAGCATTGCATAGAGTTGACTGATTATAAACCTTTCGATTGCAGTAGACCAATTCCTCTACCCAGGCGACCAGTGGTGGAAAACATGATCGAGCTACTGCTAAAAATGGGTGCGATCCAGGAATCACACTCACCTTACTCGAGTCCAGTGGTGATAGTGCCCAAACCGGACGGAAGCGCCCGCATGGTACACGATTACCGCCATCTTAACAGTGTAACAGTTAAAGACGTATATAACCTACCAAGCACAGATGAGATCTTAAGTTCACTTGCTGGAATAACAGAATTCTGTGCTCTAGACTTAACAGCTGGATACCACCAAATTAAAATGCAAACGAGCGACCGCAAATATACTGCTTTCCGAACACATCTCGGTCTCTACGAATATCTTGTTATGCCAATGGGTCTCTCGGCAGCGTCAAGTAGCTTTGAAAGGGCTATGCATAACATTATGCAAGGATACCTATGGAGAAAAGTCTGGATATACCTTGACGATGTCCTTGTAGGTGGACACAACTTCGAAACCCTATGTGAAAACCTAGCCTTGGTGTTCGAGCGCCTTAAGCAATCAAATATAAAATGCAAATTGAGGAAATGTGAATTCCTCAAAATAGAAATCGCTTACCTAGGTCATAACATATCGCAAAAGGGAATTAAAGTGGATACAAAAAAGACAGATTCGATAGACACGTATCTGCGACCGGGAAGTGCAAAAGCGTTACAGCAATTCTTGGGATTATGCTGTTACTATCATAAATTTGTTCGCGATTTCGCTGCAATCGCGGCACCACTGTATGACCTGCTAGCAAAAAATAAGGAATTCTTATGGAAAGAAGCGCAAGAACGGGCGTTCGCAAAACTAAAACATGCTCTAAGCAGCCCACCGGTATTAGCTTTCCCAGTTATGGACAAAAAGAAGCCTTTCCTCGTGCAAACAGATGCTTCAAGAACAGGTTTGGGCTGCATTCTCGCTCAATGCGATGCAGATGGAAATGAACGAGTAATAGCCTATGCAAGCAGATCATTAACAAAAAGCGAGAAAAATTACACGACAATTAAATTGGAAGCATTGGCCATATTGTTCGGGTTGCAATGATTCAAAAACTATATACTAGGACACCCGAGTATAATAGTAGAATCTGACCATAAACAACTTCAATACGTCCTTTCATGATTTAATGATACTCCAATTCTGCAAAGATGGGCGCTAAAAATTTCAAATTTCCAACCATTTTTGCGCTATAAAGCAGGCAAAGACCACGTCAATGCAGACGCCCTGTCAAGGATGTACAAAGAGCTACCTATGCCCTTCCCTGATGTTTCGGAAAAAGCTCTTAAAGTGGAAAAATCCTCAGACAGTAATACGAGACATCAAGCAACCCTGAAAAATTCAGTTGTCTTCTCTATAGAGGAAAACAGATACTTTGAAAATTCGATTTCCATTTCCAAGGAGCAGAAAAAAGACGCTTTCTGCAGCGCAATGGTCGAAAACCTATTAGAAGGCACATTGCCTCAAGACTACGAGTTAAGCAAAAAAGTTGCATGCTCCACACACTTGTATGCAACAGATGAGCAAGATCTCTTATATTTCTTAGGGGAGGAGGGAGCTATGATACTCTTCGTCCCACACCCTTGCGTCCTGCAAGTGCTTCACTGCTTTCACACCAGTAAGTTTGCTGGACACTTTGCTTTCAAACGAACTTACAGCACCATTAAAAGCCGTTTCTATTGGCCAAACATGGTCAAAAATATAAGAGAATTCTGCAAAGCTTGTTTGGTCTGTCAACAGTGTAAAAATCCCTTTGAAAATCCACATGAAACAGTACTTTTCCAGCAAAACAGACACAAAAGCTCGAAAAACAATTGGTACATGGAGGATTGTTTGCTAACTTCCAGAGAAGATGTTATCACAGTCCCAATCATTAATCACAAAGATTTTCCCTGCACCTTACGTTCGAATACTAAATTGGGATGGGTCAATCAATGGTACGATGATCAAATATTTCCGCTGGAATTTTGCGACAAAGAGGAGGAAATAGGGAATGGAAATGATTCCCAAGAATTAATTTCATCAACTTCAAAGCAATGTTTTTTGCTTCAGCAAGCCACAATGCCCTCTCATAAAGAGCATCTGGCTTTCATCGAAAAGACCGCAAAAATCGGTTCTTCAACAACACCACTGTGGAAAAAACAAAAAATTTTGAAAATACTAAAAAAATACCACATGTGTATTAGCCGAACAGATTATGACATAGGGGAGGCACTAAATGCAGAGCATTGCATAGAGTTGACTGATTATAGACCTTTCGATCGCAGTAGACCGATTCCTCTACCCAGGCGACCAGTGGTGGAAAACATGATCGAGCTACTGCTAAAAATGGGCGCGATCCAGGAATCACACTCATCTTACTCGAGTCCAGTGGTGATAGTGCCCAAACCGGATGGAAGCACCTGCATGGTACACGATTACTGCCATCTTAACAGTGTAACAGTTAAAGACGTATATAACCTACCAAGCACAGATGAGATCTTAAGTTCACTTGCTGGAATAACAGAATTCTGTGCTCTAGACTTAACAGCCGGATACCACCAAATTAAAATGCGAACGAGCAACCGCAAATATACCGCTTTCCGAATGCATCTCGGTCTCTACAAATATCTTGTTATGCCAATGGGTCTCTCGGCAGCGTCAAGTAGCTTTGAAAGGGCTATGCATAACGTTATGCAAGGATACCTATGGAGAAAAGTCTGGATATACCTTGATGACGTCTTTGTAGGTGGACACAACTTCGAAACCCTATGTGAAAACCTAGCCTTGGTGTTTGAGTGCCTTAAGCAATCAAATCTAAAATGCAAATTGAGGAAATGTGAATTCCTCAAAACAGAAATCGCTTACCTAGGTCATAACATATCGCAAAAGGGAATTAAAGTGGATACAAAAAAGACAGATTTGATAGACAAGTATCTGCGACCGGGAAGCGCAAAAGCGTTACAGCGATTCTTGGGATTATGCTGTTACTATCATAAATTCGTTTGCGATTTTGCTGCGATCACGGCACCACTGTATGACCTGCTAGCAAAAAATAAGGAATTCTTATGGAAAGAAGCGCAAGAACGGGCGTTTGCAAAACTAAAACATGCTCTAAGCAGCCCACCCGTATTAGCTTTCCCAGTTTTGGACAAAAAGAAGCCTTTCCTCGTGCAAACAGATGCTTCAAGAGCAGGTTTGGGCTGCATTCTCTTTCAATGCGATGCATATGGAAATGAACGAGTAATAGCCTATGCAAGCAGATCATTAACAAAAAGCGAGAAAAATTACATGACAATTAAATTGGAAGCATTGGCCATATTGTTCGGGTTGCAACGCCTCAAAAACTATACTAGGACACCCGAGTATAATAGTAGAATCTGACCATAAACCACTTCAATACGTCCTTTCAGGATTTAATGATACTCCAATTCTGCAAAGATGGGCGCTAAAAATTTCAAATTTCCAACCATTTTTGCGCTATAAAGAAGGCAAAGACCACGTCAATGCAGACGCCCTGTCAAGGATGTACAAATAGCTACCTATGCCCTTCCCTGATGTTTCGGAAAAACCTCTTAAAGCGGAAAAATCCTCAGACAGTAATACGAGACATCAAGCAACCCTGAAAAATTCAGTTGTCTTCTCTATAGAGGAAAACAGATACTTTGAAAATTCGATTTCCATTTCCAAGGAGCAGAAAAAAGATGCTTTCTGCAGCGCAATGGTCGAAAACCTATTAGAAGGCACATTGCCTCAAGACTATGAGTTAAGCAAAAAAGTTGCATGCTCCGCACACTTGTATGCAACAGATGAGCAAGATCTCTTATATTTCTTAGGGGAGGAGGGAGCTATGCTACTCTTCGTCCCACGCCCTTGCGTCCTGCAAGTGCGTCACTGCTTTCACACCAGTAAGTTTGCTGGACACTTTGCTTTCAAATGAACTTACGGCACCATTAAAAGCCGTTTCTATTGGCCAGACATGGTCAAAAATATAAGATAATTCTGCAAAGCTTGTTTGGTCTGTCAACAGTTTAACGCCATGAGCCCAGGAGCCAGAGAGCCACTCAGGCCAGAGAGCCACTCAGAAGATGGCTTAGTGATCAGGGTACCAATTTCTGTGCCAACCTAGTGAAGATCTTGTCCAAAGAAATGGGTACAGCAAAGATAGAAACAACGCCATATCATCCTCAAGGAGATGGGAAGTGCGAACGGTACAATCGCACTTTGATTTCTATCCTGGCCAAATTCTGCCATGAGATGCCTTCAACCTGGTCTCAACATCTGCCTTATGCCGTTTTCACTCATAATGCGGCATACAGCAAAAGGACAGGCGATACGCCTTTCCATGCTTTGTTCAGCTTCAATTGTGAGTTCCCTTTGCCTGAAGGGATGCAACCGACCTTAGAGGGTCTGCCTGTGAGGCAGCCAGAATTCACAACCGAGGCAGTGGCCAATCTGAAAAAGATGTGGGATAACATGTGCCAGCATTCCAAGGCAGCGCAAAGGAGACAAAAGGATCAATATGACAAGAAGGCAAAAGTCAGACCATTCAAAGTCAGAAATTTGGTCTGGGCCAGAAAGCATGTGCATGAAAAGTTTGATCTCAGATTCAACGGTATTTGGCGAATTGCTAGCTTGAACCGGCCCAACGCCATCATTCATCCTCTAGAATTCCCAGATCTCACCAAAACGGTGCACCTAAACCACCTAAAACCTGTGCACGTTATGCCTCCAGACCTCTGTTTCGAGCCTATAGATGCATATGCAGAAGCTGCTGCCCGTGTTCTTCCTGCTCCTGTACCCCCTCTCCCTGTTCCTGCTCCCCAGGTTCCCCCTCCTTCTGCAAGAGGCAGAACTGCCGCAGCGCCCAAGCAGCCTGCTGACGTCCCATCCACCAGCGCCGGAACGCCTCCACCTATCCCAGAGAAGAAGCTGCGTGGACATCCCCCTGGCAAGACCCGTTCAGCGTCAACCTCCGATTCCCCCGGTTTGGACGCCGTCAAGGCTGCCAAAGCCGCCCAAGACGCCGCCAAAGCTGCCAAAGCCAACGCCCAAGCCGCCGCCAAAGCCACCCGGGACGCCACTAAAGCCACCAAAGCTGACACCCTGGCCACCGCCAAGACAGCCAAAGCCGCCGCCAAAGCCGCCGCCCATTCCAGCAAGGCCGCCCCAAGGAGGCGACAACCTCCTCCGCCACTGGATCTACCGGTCACCCCCGAGGCAGCCCTGAAGGCCTCTCCCACTTCACCGGATTCGAGTGCTGGATTCAAGACTCCGCAGGCCCAGTTGCCAGGACCAAGGAGGCAACGTCCTGACGACGGTCCACCCCCTGCTCCTTCAGCCACCGCCGTCATCCTGTCTCCGGCCCGACCGACGTCTCATATCCCAGACAGAGCTCCAGACAGAAGATACAAACTCCGAGATTCCTCGCTCCTGAAGCCACCCAACCGCCTAGACCTCTAGACCGCCTGCTCCGCCTGCTCTGCTGCTCCGTCGTCCTCGGTCCCGCCTGCTCCCCATCCGCTTCTCCCCCTCACCCTTTCCTCTGCCTTTCCTCCTCTCTGTGATTCTTCCCAGTGATCCAAGTGAGGCAGTTTCCGCATACGCGTCTGCTTAGGGCTCTTTAGGGTAGTAGAACTTCCTGGCCTTCTATGTAAGTTCTATAGGGGAGGTGTAAGGCGCATGACTTCGGTCTGGAGCGTAGCCATAACAAGGCAGCTCCTGCTCCTTAGATCTCACCCTGAGATCAGTCTCTTCTCTTGCTTCCTCAGATAAACCTCATGCCATCCTGCCCATGTAACCGCACTACAGATCCTTACAGGTTTGGTTGTTTGTGGGGGGGTGGGCTGGTGTGGGTGGGGTTTGTGTGGGTGGTTTTGTTGGGGTTTGGTTGTCTCGGGGTTGTTGGTTGTGGTTGTGGTTTTTGTTTTTGTTGTTTTGGGTGTTGTCTGCTCTCTTGTTTGCGGGGTGTGCTCTTCTTGTTTTGGGCGGCTTGCTCTTCTCCTTGCGTGTTTCGGTGGCTGTCTGCTCTCCTTGTGCTTGTCTGCTCTCTCTTTTTTCGGGGCCTCTTCTCTCTCCTCTTTTTTGCGCCTTTTCATTATCCTCAACTCTCTTCCATCAAAATTGGATACAGACTAAAACTTCTCACGTAGTGCATGTTGTCGGCAGATCAGACTGCAAATACTGCTCTCACGTTATGCATGTTGTGGGGAGAGTAGACTGCAAATACTGCTCTCACGTTATGCATGTTGTGGGGAGAGCAGACTGCAACGACTTCTCTCACGTAGTGCAAAATGTGGGGATAGCAGACTGCAAAGCATGCACTCATGTAGTGCCTGTTGTGGGCAGAGTCGACTTCAAAGACTGTCCTCGCGTGATGCATGTTCTGTAAAGACTGCAAAGACTGTACTCACATACTGATCTCACGTAGAGCAAGTTGTGGGCAGAAGCATACTACAAATACTGCTCTCACGCAGTGTAAGTTGTGGGCGGAGCAGCCTGCAACGTCTATACTCACATAGTGCATGTTGTCGGCAGAACAGACTGCAATTACTGATCTCAAATAGTGCATGTCGTGGGGAGAGCAGACTGCAAAGACTGCACTCATGTAGTGCAAGTTGTGGGGATATCAGACTGCAAAGACTGCTATCACGTAGTGCATGTTGTGGGCGGAGAAGACTGCAAAGTCTGTACTTACGTAGTGAATAATTTGAGCGGAGCAGACTTGCTGATCTCGCGTAGTGCATGTTGTGGGTGGCACAGGCTGCACATACTGCTCTCACGTAGTCACGTAGACATTGACGATGTTAAGTTGCCATATCTTCACTGCTAGCGTTTCCAAGTATCCACTGTCAGCTGCTAGGCTACGCTACAGGGCTGATAAGTAGTTAGTAGGTTATGTAGTCTTTGCAGTCTGCTCAGCCCACAACATGCACTACGTGTGCGCAGTCTTTGCAGTCTGCTCTGCCCACGACATGCACTACATGATTACCCTAGCTGGGCTCATTTCATTTCTGCACAATTCTACTTCAGTTGCATCCTTTCGCTAATCCACTTTTTTAATGAGAAAAATTATGACCATCTCTACTTTTGCGACAGAAGATATTGAATATTAGCCTTTCTGCGTGGCCGCAGGCCGCCTGCCGCAGAGGGCAGAGTCAGAGCTCCGAAGGCCGTAGGACATGGGTGCGGAGCCCCCGGAGGGTAGCCTGGCATGCGAAGCATGCTAGGCGAAGCGTAGGGGCCATAGCACCCGTGTTCGGAGGCCGGAGGAGTTCTGGCGCCCTGCCCGGAGTGTCGGGCGGCCAGGACCACCAAAAATATACAAGTATATGGCGCAAAGCGCAATAGGTGACCGCGGGGCACACCACCTTCCAGCTTACAATATGAATGCATGGAATTTTGTCAATCCAAAGGGCAAGTCTGTGGTTTCTCTTCCATATTCAAAAGTAAGCACATATTTGGAATCTTTATGTACAACTTGTGAGTCAAATAAGTATATGGCGCAGAGCGCAATAGGTGACCGCGGAGCTCTCAACATACCCCATTTTTTAACCTTTCTACCTAAAAAAGTTATGTTTCAAATGCTCCGGGACTTGTCAAACCTCTCCAGATCTTCCTCAAATTTTATTTCCTTTCAGGAAAAAAAAAGTTTGTCAATATCCGTTGAGAATTGAGCCTTTTACAGCATACCCAAATTTTCGACCTTTATACCCAAAAAAGTAATGTTTCAAATGCTCGGAAACCAGTTCCACCCCTCCATTTCTTACTAAAATCTCATTACCTTTCAGGAAAAAAAAGTTTGTCCCAAATCCGTTGAGAATTGAGCCTTTTACAGCATACCCAAATTTTCAAACTTTCTACCCAAAAAGTAATGTTTCAAATGCTCGGAAACCGGTTTCACCCCTCCAGATCTTCCTAAAATTTTATTACCTTTCAGGGAAAAAAAGTTTGTCCCAATCCGTTGAAAACTGAGCCTTTTACAGCATACCCAAATTTTCAACCTTTCTACCCAAAAAAGTAATGTTTCAAATGCTCGGAAACCGGGTCCACCCCTCCAGATCTTCCTAAAATCTCATTACCTTTCAGGAAAAAAAAAGTTTGTCCAAATCCGTTGAGAATTGAGCCTTTTACAGCATACCCAAATTTTCAAACTTTCTACCCAAAAAAGTAATGTTTCAAATGCTCGGAAACCGGTTTCACCCCTCCAGATCTTCCTAAAATTTTATTACCTTTCAGGAAAAAAAAAGTTTGTCCCAATCCGTTGAGAATTGAGCCTTTTACAGCATACCCAAATTTTCAAACTTTCTACCCAAAAAAGATAATGTTTCAAATGCTCGGAAACCGGTTTCGACCCCTCCAAATCTTCCTAAAATTTTATTACCCTTGATGGAAAAAAAAAGTTTGTCCCAATCCGTTGAGAATTGAGCCTTTTACAGCATACCCAAATTTTCAACCTTTCTACCCAAAAAAGTAATGTTTCAAATGCTCGGAAACCGGTTCCACCCCTCCAGATCTTCTTAAAATCTCATTACCTTTCAGGAAAAAAAAAAATTTGCTCCCAATCCGTCGAGAATTTGCCCCTGTGAAGAGCACTCCCTCCATATACCCGTATACATATATATACATATGAGGACAAAAGTTTCTCCGAGAAAACCTCTCAAGAGACTCGCGGAGCGGCCCTTTCTTGTGCTCCGCGGTCAAAAACCAAAGTCCTCTGTTCAATTCTTAGCCGTTCAGCTGTTACTGAATATTGATGCCATTGCCATGAGGGAAAGTTTGTCACTCAAGAGGGTAAGTCTGTGGTTTCTCAACCATTTTCAAAAGTAAGTACAGATTTGGAATCGCTATATATGTCTTGTGAACAAAAAAACTCAAGTCCTCTGTTCAATTCTTAGCCATTCAGCTGTTACTGATTATTGATGACATTGCTGTGCATGAAAGTTTGTCACTCAAGAGGGTAAGTCTGTGGTTTCTCAACCATTTTCGAAAGTAAGCACAGATTTAGAATCGCTATATATGACTTGTGAACAAAAAACTCAAGTCCTCTGTTCAATTCTTAGCCGTTCAGCTGTTACTGATTATTGATGACATTGCCGTGCATGAAAGTTTGTCACTCAAGAGGGTAAGTCTGTGGTTTCTCAACCATTTTCGAAAGTAAGCACAGATTTGGAATCGCTATATATGACTTGTGAACAAAAAAACTCAAGTCGCCTGTGCAATTCTCAAGATTACAGGTGCTACAGCGCAAAATCTGTATATTGCAATTTTCTGACCTTTCTACCCAAAAAAGTCATGTTTCAAATGTTCAAATTCTGGGTCTACCCCTCCAGATCTTCCTAAAATAGCATTACCTTTCAGGAAAAAAAAAGTTTGTCCAAATTCGTTGAGAATTCGCCCGCGCACAGCATTTCCAGATAAATAGATAAATCAGGACAAAAGTTCAGTAACCTCTATAGACTCCACTCCACGGTCAAAAATCTGGAAATGCTGGGAACGAGCGAATTCTCAACGGATTGGGACAAACTTTTTTTTCCCTGAAAGGTAATGCTATTTTAGGAAGATCTGGAGGGGTAGACCCGGAATTTGAGCATTTGAAACATTACTTTTTTGGGTAGAAAGGTTGAAAAATGGGGTATGTTGAGAAATGGCAAATTCTCAACGGATTGGGACAAACTTTTTTTTTGCTGAAAGGTAATAAAATTTTAAGAAGATCTTGAGGGGTGGAACAAGTCCCGGAGCATTTGAAACATTAATTTTTTGGGTAGAAATGTTTAAAAATGGGGTATGTTGAGAAATGGCGAATTCTTAACGGATTGGGACAAACTTTTTTTTTGCTGAAAGGTAATAACATTTTAAGAAGATCTGGAGTGGTGGAACAAGTCCCGGAGCATTTGAAACATTACTTTTTTGGGTAGAAAGGTTGAAAAATGGGGTTTTTCTGAGAAATGGCGAATTCTCAACAGATTGGGACAAACTTTTTTTGCTGAAAGGTAATAAAATTTGAAGAAGATCTGGAGGGCTGGAACAAGTCCCGGAGCATTTGAACCATTATTTTTTTGAGTAGAAAGGTTGAAAAATGGGGTATGTTAAGAAATGGCGAATTTTCAACGGTTTGTGACAAACTTTTTTTACTTGAAAGGTAATAAAATTCTGCAACGTTCTGGATTTGGTCCCCAACCTTTTGAAACATCCCTTATTTGGGTAAAACTCGTAAAAGTTAAGACTTGTGAGGTGTTTAGCTCCGCGGTCACCTATTGCGCTCTGCGCCATATACTTGTTTGCATTACCAAGAAATACATTGAAGGGTATGAAGTGAACCCCTCCATAGTACCAGGCACGTTTTGGGTTAGTGCTCGAAGCGCATACATCATCAAATTTGAAAATTCTAAAAGATGAAGACAAAGGATGTGGGGAATGGGGGGTGGGGGGGAAGCAAAGGCAGGAAGTGGTGTCGCACCACCGACGTGCTGTCGTTACCACCCGCGCTTGTACATCTTCATCACATTTCTTACACTTCATTTCATTTCACTCATTTCAATCATGATTAGACAATTGCTTAGTCTTGACTGGGGCCAGCAGCTGTTTCAGCCGCAGGGTCGCCAAGCAATTTCTGGAATGCCTCTTTAGCCCGACGAATTATTTCATCCCATTCATTCTTGGGCTGGCGATGAAGAATATGCCAGTAGAATTGATAGTACTCAGCATTCTTTCTTGCTGCAACTGCCTTGAGTCTGTCGGACCGGTGCTCCTCTGTTTGGTCTTCAGGGTCGATAGCTGCCGGGTCGCCAACATCTTTCCACCACTCCATGCCCGCAGCTGAAGTGTTCCAGGGTAGTGGAATGATTTCATGTGTGATTTTCAGCGTTTTCAAGTTTGCCTCAAAATCAGGTCAATCGGGCATCAAAATGTGCCGCAACAATGCATGATTTTTATGGTAGAGCATTGCAATGACGCAATATGGCCATATCCAGCGAAAGGGGTCACTTTTGTGGACATGACTTCCTCTCTTTTCATTCTTACCATGGCCTTTCGATCATTTCGCAGGGAATGAACATTTTATCAGTCCACTATTGCGTCAGGTCATTCATCGCGTGCTCAGTGGCTTTGCGCATTATTTCTTTGGCTCGTATGAGTCTCTCGGCCATCATTCATTGAGTCTCGTTTTTCTCATTGTATGAGAGCTCAAATTTCAAAATTGCATCTGAGGGCATTCGCATGTCCTTCTTGAAGACGCAAAAGAACGGTGAAGCGCCGAGGCTTTGGTGGCCGGCGGCGCGATAGGCCATTAGAGACAAGTTGATGAACCGATTGGGCTCAATCCATTGTGACTGGGCCAGTTCGTCAGAAGTTTTCATCATCTGCGTAATGACCCGTTTTGTACGCTCTAGGGTGATCAACTTTTTGATCACCGCTTCACATTGGCCATTGGCTTGCTGATTTCTGGCACTAGCCGTCTAGACAGTGCCGCCCAGCATGGCCATTACTTTCCGAAAGAATTCACTTGTGAAAACACTTCCGGCATCAGCACCTATGGTGTCTGGCATTCCAAACAGGGCCACCACATATTCCACAAATTGTTATGTGGCATGCGCTGAGTCCAATTGTTGGAGTGGAATTGAAAGTGGGTATTTAGAGCGAACACAGACCACAATTAATTTAGCCACATTTCCGCTTGAAGTGCGTGGAAAAGGGCCTGCTATGTCGCATTGGACATGCTGGAAGACATCTCTAGACATGCTGTGTCTGTTCGCATTTTTGGTTCCCGCGCACAAGGCACAATACCTAGCATATTCAGCTGCATCTCTACCCATACCGCTCCACCAAGTGAAAGCAGCTAGGTGAGAAAGCATATTTTCCGCCGATTGGTGCATCCCTGCCCATGGGGCATCATGGGATTCAAATAGAATTGGGAGTTGGAGATGATGGGGGCAGACTGGCACCTTGTTCAAGTGCAGTCACTTCATCAACACTCCGTCTTCTCTTAGTAAAAAGCCCTGGTGCATTTGTTCCGCAGATCCTTTACCACCCCTCAATAAATCCCTTACTCTACGCCGAATCTGTGTATCCTGGGACTGGATCATGGCAGTAATGCCACCCAATGGCCCCTCTGTTTGGGTAGAGGATGAAGTTGTAGGCAGAGTAGGAATTGTCTGTTCAGGTTGGACTTGTGCTTGCGCTCCATCTCCAGGCGCAACGGGAACAGGGCCGGCCTCTGGAGCGGCATGTTGTGACATGCCCTCCTTTAGCCTTCTCAGCTTGCTCTTTCTAGTCTTTTTCTGTGACTTTTTCAGAACTTTGACCAGTTGTTTGCCTGATCTGAGTTCAGCAGGTGAGCATTCAGATGCAGCCTCCGTTAGGGACAGGGTAGTTGTGATGGGATGAGGACTTAGGCTCTCCAAAGGATGGAGACCTTGTCTCTCCAACTGTTCCCTGAGCAACTTATCCCTTTCTTTCATTTTCTCTCTGATTTTATGCTCGGTTTAGGAGTGCTCCACAACCGGGACAGCCAATCAGGCAATTGATGAGCTGGGTCATTCCCTTTCACATATGTGATTTTCATCGGATATTGACTCAACTCTGCCCTCCAACGGGCAATGCAAACACTGTCACTTTTGCAAGTGAATAAATATTCATGGCTTTTATGATCCGAGTAGACACTTGTAGGTCTTACGGCTGGATAAAAGAGGCATTTATGATTTTGTTGAAATGCGAATTTTATCACAAAACATTCTTTGTCAAAAATAGGCATATTTTCCTCCGATTCAGTGAATTTTTGAGTGGAGAAGGAGATGGGCATCTCCTTGCCGTCAGGCTGCACCTGAGTGACCATGCAACTGGCAGCCTCAAGGCTCACATCGCATCTCACATTGAAGGCCACATCGTCTCTGGGAAAGACCAGCAATGAAGTGTCAGAAAGGAGTTTCTTCATTGCCTCAAATGCCCCCTGTTCAAAGAATCCCCACTTCCACTCCACCTTCACCTTCAAGAGGTCATAAAGTGGATGTGTGATGTGGTAATATTTAGGCAAATGTGCCATCCAATATTGAATTGAGGACAGAAAAGTATTCAATTGTTTGAGATTTTTAGGAGGATCAGCTATGGCGAGCATAGCCATGCGACTGTGGTCTGGTCTGATTCCCACTTCACTGGAGATTTCAAAGCCTAGCCATTCCACCTCCTTTTTGCACACCTGTGCTTTAGCCACCAAAACTTTTATTCCAGCTTCTTTTATGCACTTTAGGATCAGCTCCAGGTGTTGCAGATGCATTTCAAATGAATCGTTCCCCAATTCAGGCCTCGTGTAGATGGCCATATCATCGGCGTAAGATAAAAAGAATTGACGTGAATATTCTTGCATGATTGTATCAATCGCAAATTGGGCGCTGCGATGTTGCTGTCAAAGAACGGATATTGAAAATAGACTCGAAAGTCAATTTCAATTCCATGCAGCGTAGTCGCAGTTGTGGCCGTTTAGAAGTTCACGAGGCTGGCTCTGGCTGAGTGAAGATCTGGGGCTGCAGGGTGTCCTGTCTGGCAGCAAAGCGAGGTCCGGCAATGCAGGCTGGGCTCGATTCGCTGTCCTGTCTCTGTAGATCGGTGACTGGGGCTTTTGGCTCGATCGCTGGTGTTGGTAGAAGGCGGCGAGGTCAAAAGCCGGAAGTTGTTGCGGAAGCGGAAGTTGGCGGAAGTGGTGCTGGGCATTGTAGTAGCATTGTAGAGGTGGTCGGTCGAAGGTACAGATAAGCTAACGAGCTCTCTGATCTACCAAACGCTGTGGCGATATGCAGCAGTAACATAGCGAGATTCTCTTTTCATCGTCACCGGAAGAGGAAGGAAGGAAGGACAGGTTTTGGGCAAGGGAGCACAATCTACAGCAACTGATCCCGGCCTCCCTTCCGCCCGCCTCATCAACATAGGTCGACGAAACCGGCTTGGGAAACGTCACACCTCCAGTTCTTCCTAAAATTGTATTAGCTTTCAGGGAAAAAAAAGTTTGTCCAAATCCGTTGAGAATTCGCCATTTCTCAGCATACCCCGGTTTTAAACCTTCCTACTCAAAGAAGTAATGTTTCAAATGGGCCGGTACCGGTTCCGCCCATCCAGATCTTCCTTAAGTTTTATTACCTTATAGGGAAAAAAAAGTTTGTCCAAATTCGTTGAGAATTCACCATTTCTCAGCATACCCCATTTTACAAACTTTCTACCCAAAAAATTAATGTTTCAAATGGTCGGGGACCTCTTCCTACCTGCGATATCTTCCTAAAACATTATTACCTTTCAGGGGAAAAAAGTTTGTCCAGATCCGTTGAGAATTCGCCCGTGTACAGCATTTCCAGATATATATATATATATATGAGGACAAAAATTCAGTAACCTCTATAGACCGCGGAGCGGCCCTTCGGGCCGCTCCGCGGTCAAAAATGCCCGAGAATTACGAAGTGTTGTTTCAGTTCACTCCCTACCTTCAGTTTGCTAATGCTTTCTATACTTTCGTTAATAATCTCGCTGACGCTGACCTATTCTCCAAGTTCAAGAATCGATGGCAACTGGGAAACCAGCAAGATTTGCCCCCTGTCTAGGTGAGAACGAACGTGTTCATGCTAGTCATAACTACAAAAGACAATGTTTCATGATGAATATTTCTTTCTGATTCACAGTCCCTTGATGTGATGGAAGGCGAGAATAAATATCCTTGCTTACCGTCAGACCCCCATCATCGCAGTCATCGGGGGAAAGCTTAGTTTCAGTGGATATCACATCCCGCCCAGCCCCTTTCTGCGAATCACCACCTGCCGTCAAAACGACAGTCCCGGTGCACACCTGGCTGGTAGCACCAAGCGTGTACCTGTACACCTCAGAAGAGCTGATGTCCAGAACAGACTGGCTGCTTATGTGCGACCGCATCTACGAAAAAAGTTAGCCTTTTTTCTCATCAGCGGCAAAATAGGTTCACCTAGGAAAAGGAAATACTTATCAGATTAAACTAGGTAGATTTTTTGAGTATTCTCATGAAGTAAATTTAAAAAAAGCAAGTTTAATAACAAAAATAAATTAAAAACTGCATAATTATAAATTAGTGAAATTTATAAGCAAGAAGTCCGCGATGGCAAAAAGAAATTTATGTCGTGTCTACCAACACATTTCCTATCGAACAGCAACATTTTTCTTACTCAGAGGCTACATTTGTTTTGTCTTAACCTGGAGCCAAAGCATTCAGAGAAGGGTATATAAAGGCAGTTGGCATGCCATATTCTCATTCCCTCACTTGGGAGCCAAGTTCAACTTACCTTCACCATCATCGACCTGGACAGCCTCCCATCCTCTGAGCCCCAAGCTCTAGAGGAGGACGAGTGCCTCCTGGCCAGGGTAAGTAGGGCTGATGTTTCATAAAGCTGCTGATTGCAGTGCGAGCACATCGCCGCAATCAGTAGCTTCGGCCTCGCAGCCTCCTTCTCTGGCATTACCGCCATCTTCCCCAGCCCGCACCGGCTCACCCTCTCCTGCCAGCATGGCACCTACAACCACTGAGAGCCACACCGCTCAAGGTTGTCACCTAGCCTCATGCTTATGCCAATCCTCAACTAATGCCATGGCATTGCCAGCAAAACAGGAGACCTGCAATGATCAGTCGGCAGCAAACTCCAAAAGCAGCACCTCTAAACGTAGCTGTTTTGTTTCATTCAAACCGCCATTTTCTGGCAAGCTAAAGAAAACTAAAAAATTTTCACTTTCTGTCAACTCCAAAAAATACAGAAAATGAAGGAGGTTTTCAGAAACTGCCGCGTGCTCGAAACCAGATGAAGGAAAGCGGAGGCGCCAGCAGCAGACACACCTACAGCACCTACTTCAGCTACAGTGCCATCTCCAGCCTCAGCGATAGGCTGGCACTCAATCATCACATCAATGGCATCATCCCAACCGCAACAGTTATTACCCTTTGCCCTTCTACCTCCACAATTAACTCCTTCACTGTCAATTAGCGAAGCTGAACAAAAAATAGATGATTTATTGCTATTTTTGGTGGAAAATGAAGATGAGTACGAAATAGAAGCTAATACGTCAGGAGAATGGCTTACACCTTTAAGGACCATGCTGCACGAGCTGGTCGAGCTGGACAACCTTCTATGCAGTTCATACAATGGTTTGTACCAGGAATGTCAGATCTTATCAACCAATGTTTGAGTTTTGGTTAATTATAGTCTATCCAGCAAAGATGGAAGGAGACGACAACCAAAGAGCCGGCCTACACCTGCTCTCATCAGGACTCCTCTGCATCTTTCCAAGGGACGCCATCCCAGCCCTACATGCCGCCGCCCTTCACGCAGCGGCAACACTCAAACAGTACAACATCTCCCGCGCGAACTTGATAGTGCGAAATTATCAGTCAAATCAAAATGCATCAACTTCTTTGTGTCATGAAACATTACAGAGTCAGGTGGATGGTTCGTGCCTGCAAGTAACCACCCAGTGGGTGGACCTGCAGTCAGCAAATCATGCTGAACTGCTGGCAGCGAAACGCCTAGCCCGCCACCTGCAACTACTCATAGCCACCGACCATGGTTTTGACTTCCATGCCTCAAGCCTATGCTGGCTTCTGTCACAAGTGGAGGTCTCTTCAGACCCAACGGTTGCTATGCTCACTTTCACCCAATTTACGAGAATGGGTTCAACCTTAAAGGGAGGACTGCAACCTACGCAAATGGCGGAGTGCCAGAAGTGGTGGGGCTTCTGCCCTTT
The DNA here is from genome assembly GCA_030248095.1 of Ptycholaimellus sp. GST1_10. Lineage (NCBI taxonomy): Eukaryota > Metazoa > Nematoda > Chromadorea > Chromadorida > Chromadoridae > Ptycholaimellus > Ptycholaimellus sp. GST1_10. The sequence continues at coordinate 8,558 of JASANA010009463.1, read as the reverse complement.
CGACATGGTGAACAAGTGCGGGAAGTCTGACACCGATGTCCTCACCGCCATCCTCGCCGCCGAGGCCACTGGCCTCACCATCCAGAAGGCCATCGGGCTGCTCCAGGATGAGGACCTCACCATCAATGGGAACAAGTGCCTTGCCATCCACGTCCCATCCGGCAACCGCATCCTCATCCACTACCGATGTGACCCAGTGCGCCGCCCTACCACGGACCTCCACTTTGCCTTCGAGGCCATCCATCTACAGCCCTTTGTCCGCCTGGAAGGGTCAGATGAGGATAGGATAGCCGCACTGTCTCTGGAAGAGAGGAACAGCCCTTCACCTAAGCCTCAATGACTGCCGTGAGCTAAGCCACAGCCTCCAGTGGAGGAGAAGATGGAGGAGGACGCGGAGACCCTGCCCCCCTCCTCGGCCATGTCCGCCTTCAGCAAGCTCAGCAGCAGCAACACCGCCAAGTCCTACACCAACTTCAAGCTCGAGAGCCAGTTCAGCGACACCAGCTATCCTCCACTCAGCAACCAGCCCTCAACCTCGGCACGGCCGGGGCCTTCCAGTCCCCTGAACCCCAACTCCTACTGCAAGGCCACCATCTCCTACCCCATCGACATCTCCGTCATCAGGCACAACTCTCAACAACTACCCTCTGGCCTCAAAGTCAACTTCAGCGCCAGGGCGATGGAAGGAATGGAACGGTATTGCCCTCCCTACGGCACCCAGCCAAACTCCAAGTGGGATGAAACATGCCTCGCCTCGCTAGAGTGCATGCAGCTGGTTTGCGACTGGATCATGGCGCAGTCTGATGGCAACCCCGTCAGCCACTCCTGGTTGGGCTGGGAGTGATTCATGGTGGACTGGACCGGCTACAATGAGTTCAGGGTGGCCAAGCTTGTCACCAGCTACACCACCATCCACATGCCCGCCCTACGCCCCTACCCAAGGAATCCAACCTACCCCAACAGCTTCGAGGCCATTGCCCACCAGTCCCAACCACAGGTCCAAAAATACACCCCTAAGGCCTGCAACCCACCAATGAGGGACGAGCCTCCATCCTACCCGCTGATGCAAGGAGCGGCCCTACTCTGGTCCCCCGGCAGCCCTACACTCCACCTCTACAGGGCCCCAGCGGAGGGCGAGTCCTGGGAGCAGTTCCAGGCCTGGCACAAGCAGCACTGTCGCCCCACCTACTGGAAGCCTGCCTACTGCTCAGCCGAGGCCCTGCAGTGGGCCACCCCCTTCCTCAACATGCTCCAGCTGCACCTCTGCAGCATCACCATTGAGTTCATCAAGCCCGACAGAGAAGGGTACTACCAGTGCACCAAGGTGCATGAGGAGTCCAACAACATCGCCTCCTTCCTCAGCATCATGGACAACTCCGGCATCCCCAAGATGAACTTCGGCCAGCTCACATCCTGCGTCATGAAGTGCCTACCCAAAGCCCAGAACTGGATGCACTCCTACATGATGTGCCTGCTGGAGATCATGACCCCGCACGAGGTCTTCATCCACATGTTCGAGACCTTTGCCTCCAAGCTCTGGCACAACTCCCGCACCCGCGAGGGCCTGCTCGATGATCGCATGGCCGTCCTACACTCCACCAGCATCTACACCCAACTGCGCCTCGGCTACGAGATGTCCTTCCAGGGGAAGATCCGGGAGTTCTTCACTGGACAGCACACGGACACGGAGACCAACCCCATGGTCACCGAGTACCCCAAGTACGGCCCCACCATCAAGTTTGACGTCCCCGAGCTGGTGGAGCAGCCCTGGAACCTGCGGGCAGAGGACCAGCCCTTTGCCTGCCTCCTCCTGGGCCACTTCAAGCACACAATCGAGTCTACAGACCTAGCCGATGACTCCTGTCTACGCTACATCCCCTTCAGCTGGGAGGGCATCTGTGCACTGCCCAAATCCTTCTGCCAGTTCACTGCCATCGAGTCCATCATCATGCACAACCGCTTCACGCCCAGCGGCAACCTCATCACAAACGGCGCCACCTCCCAACTTCACTGGAGCGGAGAGGACACTACCCTGCCCATCCCGTTCCAGAAGGCAGTCGAGGAGCCAATCGCCAATGTCCTCCCTTCACGAGCTCAGGAAGAGCACGAAGCTGAACAGCACATATCCAGTTTATGTTGGCCTTTCTGCCAAACTCTTTTTTCATTAATTCTGACAACTTTAGGCATCGATGTCATATGGAAGAGCTTCCTCGAAAACAGGTCTCCCCTGCCAGTCACCTACGTGAAGCGAGGCACTGGCAGCCGAGGCAGAGGCCATCAGCGTGGTAAGCGCATGGCTCATCTACCACCTTCTAAACTAAACTAAACTAAAATACAATAGGTACTAAACTAAAATTATTGCTGTTCATTTCAGTTTTTGCAAATTTAAGCAAAAAAACCAACCGTTCAAGCACACATAGTCGCAGGCAGAATCATCTCAATGCAACAAAGGCACAGAATACAACGAACCAACTTGGTATCATGTCTGCAAAGAACGAACCAGTTATAAGTGAAGCAAGTACACAAGGACTCAAGGGTAAAGGCACAAGGAAACATCACACGTCTTCCGAAAGTAGCAAACATTCTTCTCGCCGTTGAGAAATTTGAAAAACAAGAAAACTAAACATTTAGCAAATCATTTTAATCCCATTTCATTTTTTACTACCAAATATTTGATCCCTTTTTTAAAAGTTATACTTCAAAGTTTTTAGTTCCTTCCTTGTGTTTAAAAACTAATGTTTTAATGATCATGTTTTAACAATAAAAAAGCAGTCTAATTCAGGTTAAGCTAAGCATTTAAAAAACAATGTCAACAAACCAATTTATCCCTAAGACCAGGTGGGATTGTGCGCAATAGTTAGTATACTCCTTTTGGAAACTACAATACGAAAAACCAGAACAGCGACAAGTATTCTCGGCTGTCACCAAAAGTTGCGCGGCCTCAGCTTCAAGATATCACCACAGCAGATGAACATGCCAAAAATTTAGTGGATTTCATTGGAAAAGCATGAATTTATGCTTGTTCAAATTTTTGAATTACCAATGCTTCAGGTTTTGTTTAACAAGAATCGGGAAATAATAAATATTTCCTGAATTACTTCTACCAGCTTCAAGATAGCACCTTGACATACATACTTGCCAAAATACAGCTGATCTCATTGAAAAACCAAATTTTTTTTTGATTGTTCAACCTTTTGGACATAAATCCGAAAAAAATGATGACTTCGTAAATTCCTTCTAACAGCTTCAAGCTATCACTTTGACAGACGTACCTCCCAAAATCAGCTGATTTAAAATTTATAAAAGAGTGTAAGGATCTGTAGTGCGGTTACATGGGCATGAGGGCAGGAGGTTTATCATGAGGAAGCGAGAGAAGAGACTGATCTCAGAGCAAGATCTAAGGTGCAGGAGCTGCCATGTTGCGGCTACGCTCCAGACAGGAGTCACGCACCTTACACCTCCTCTAAGAACTTACATAGAAGGCATGGAAGTTCTACTACCCTAAAGAGCCCTAAAGCAGACGTGTATGCGGAAACTGCATCACTCTGATCACTGGAGGGTATCACCGGAAGAGGATAGGCAAAGGGGGGAGCAGGGGGAGAGGCAGATGAGGAGCAGGCAGATGAGGAACAGGCAGACGAGGAGCAGGCAGAACCGAGGGCGACGGAGCAGCGGAGTGGGTGGAGCAGGCGGTCTAGAGGTCTAGGCAGTCGGGTGGCTTCCGGAGCGAGGGATCTTGGAGGTTGTATCCTCTGTCTGGGACTCTGTCTGGGATTGGAGATGGAGGGTGGGCCGGATATGGGATGACAGCGGTGGCAGAGGGAGCAGGGGGTGGACCACTGTCAAGGCGCCGCCTCCTTGGCACCGGCATCTGAGCCTTTGGAGTCTCGAATCCGGCGCTCGAATCTGGCGATGTTGGAGAGGCCTTCAGGGCCGCTTTGGGGGTGCCCGGTAGTTCCAGTGGCGGAGGAGGCTGTCGCTTTCTTTCCCACAAGGCTTCTTCACTGGGATAAGAGGAGGAGTTTTCCGGCTCTGGGTGGCTGAGCATCAGCAGGCTGGTTGGGTGCTGTGGCAGGACCTGCCTCTTGCAGAAGGAGGGTGACCCTGGGGGGGCAGGAGCAGGGGAGAGGGGGTACAGGAGCAGGAAAAACACAGAGCAGCAGCTTCACCGCATATGCATCTATGGGCTCAAAACAGAGGTCTGGAGGCATGACTTGTGTGGGTTTTAAGTGGTTTAGATGCACGGTTTTTGTGAGATCAGGGAATTCTAGGGGGTGAAATGATGGCATTGGGCAGTTTCAGACTAGCGATTCGCCAAAGACCATGAGGTTGAATTTTTAATGCACATGCTTTCGGGTCCAGACCAATTTCCAACTTTGAATGGTCTGACTTTTGCCTTTTTGTCATACTGTTCTTTTTGCCTCCTTTGCGCTGTCTTGGAATGCTGGCACATGTTCTGCCCACATCTTCTTAAGATTGGCTACTGCCTCAGTAGTTAATTCCAGCTGCCTCACTGGCAGACCCTCCAAGGTTGGTTGCAATCCCTCAGGCAAAGGAAACTCGCAATCAAAGCTGAACAAGGCATGGAAAGTCGTGTCACCAGTCCTTTCACTGTACGCAGTGTTTGGTGGCTATTGGTTCCCTGTGTCACTAAGCCATCTTCTAACCCTGCTGAATCTCAGGACTATGTGTTTCAGAAAAGCTCTTGCTGTTGATTCTGCTTTAATGTTCACCAGTGGTATTGCTACTCTGTAAGAGGTGAAATAGTCACAGCAGACCATGATATAGGAATATCCGTTTGATTTGGTCATGGGACCCATCATGTCACTGGCCACAATCTCAAATGGTCTTGAAGCCTTGATGGGCATAAGTGGCTCCCTGGCTCCTGGGCTCATGGCATTAAACTGTTGGCAGACTAAACAAGCCCTGCAGAATTCTCTTATATTTTTGACCATGTTGGGCCAATAAAAATGGCTTTTAATGGTGCTGTAAGTCTATTTGAAAGCGAAATGTTCTAGAAGCATCCGTTTGCACCAGGAACAGTTTCTTTTTATCCATAACTGGGAAGGCCAGTACTGGGGGGCTGCTCAGAACATGTTTTAGTTTCGTGAACGCCCGTTCTTGTGCTTCTTTCCATAAGAATTCTTTATTTTTGGCTAGCAGATCATACAGTGGTGACGCGATCGTGGCGAAATCGCAAACGAATTTATGATAATAACATCATAACCCTAAGAATCTTTGTAACGCTTTTGCACTTCCCAGTCGCGGGTACGTGTCTATCAAATCTGTCTTTTTCGTATCCACTTTAATTCCCTTTTGTGATATGTTATGGCCTCGCTTGGATATGGCCTTTTGAGGAACTCGCATTTCCTCAATTTGCATTTTAGATTTGCTTGTTTAAGGCACTCAAACACCAAGGCTAGGTTTTCACATAGGGTTTCGAAGTCTTGACCACTGACGAGGACGTCATCCAGGTATATCCAAACTCTTCTCCAGAGGTATCCTTGCATAACATTATGCATAGCCCTTTGGAAGCTAGACAATGCAGCCGATAGACCCATTGGCATAACAAGGTATTCGTAGAGACCGAGATGCGTTCAGAAAGTGGTATATTTGTGATCGCTCAGTTGCATTTTTATTTGGTGGTGTCCGGCTGTTAAGTCTAGAGTACAGAATTCCGTTATGCCAGCTAGTGAGCTTAAGATTTCAGCTGTGCTTGGGAGGTTATACACGTCTTTGACTGTTACACTGTTAAGGTGGTGGTAATCATGTACCATACGGGTGCTACCATCCGGTTTGGGAACTATTACAATGGGACTTGAGCAGTGGTGTTAAGTAAAAAGTGTAAAAAAAGTGGGAAAAAGTGAAAAAAAACTCTTTTGGAACCCTCGAGGTGGAAGCGGAAGTGAAGTAATATGGTTTTGGACCCCCGGAGGTTGAAGTGGAAGTGAAGTGAATTTCCATTTTACTTTCCACTTATTACTTTCCATTTCACTTTCCACTTTTTTTGCTGTTTTAAGCACTAATTTTCTCAAATTTTCAAAATTTTTTCAAATTTTTTGAAAATTTAGAAAATTTTTCTCAAAATTTTCTCAAACTTTTTTCTCAGTTCCTCAAGTAGGATTCTCTTTTGACTGTTTCAGCCATGCCTTGCATTACTCTGGTTTGTTTCAGACACTCTCCCGTGCAATTTGAAGCAATTTTGAGACAAATTGGGACGTTTTTATGCAAACAGACCAAAACAGTGGAAAAAAGTGAAAACTGTAAAAAGTGGAAAAAATTCAAATTTTTAAGTGTAACTAATTTTAACTAAAATGCATGAGGTTAAAAGTGAAGCAAAATGATTGGGGGTTTTACTCTCGAAGTGGAAAAGTGAAATGAAACTGCCAAATAGTTTTACCTAACACCACTGGACTTGAGTAAGGCGAGTGTGATTCTTGGATCGCACCCAATTTGAGCAGTAACTCGATCATGTTTTCCACCACTGGTCATCTGGGTAGAGGAATTGGTCTGCTGCAATTGAAAGGTTTATAATCTGTCAACTCTATGCAATGCTCTGCATTTAACGCCTCCCCTACTTCATAATTGATTTGGCTAATGCACATGTGGTATTTTTTAAGTATTTTCAATATTTTCTGTTTTTTTCCACAAAGGCGTTTCTGCTGAGCCGATTTTTGCAGTTTTTTCGATGAAAGCCAGATGCTCTTTATGAGAAGGCAATGTGGCCTGTTGAAGCGAAAAGCATTGCTTTGAAGTTGATGAAATATTTTTTGTGGATCCTTTTCAATCTCTATTTCCTCCTCTTCGTCGCAAAATTTTATGGGGAAAATTTGATCGTTGTTCCATTTATCAACCCATCCCAATTTAGTATTAGTACACAATGTACAGGGGTAAGCTTTGTGGTTAACCATTGGAACTGTGATAACATGCTCTCTTGAAGTTAGCAAGCAATCCTCCATATACCAGTTGTTTTTCGAATTTTTATGCCTATTCTGCTGAAACAGCACTGTTTCGTGTGGATTGCTGAAAGGATTTTTGCATTTTACCAATGTCAAAGCATTTGACAGTAAAGTGACATTGTTTAAAATTTTCAATGGTAGACGTTGCAGTGTAGTTTTCCCGGCTAACGTTTTAGACCATTTAATTTCCTCCACTTCGTTTTCGTCATTGAAATGTGAAATTTCCTCATGTTGAGCCATTGCTCATGAGACGGTGTGTTTGTGCTTTTATTTTCCTTATTTGGATAACTATCTGTGATTATTTTATTTTTAAAATCAAATAATAAGAATTTAAATCGTTTTAGCAAATTTGTTCCCACAATTATGTCAAAACAGCAATAATTGTGGTCTACGACAACAAATTCAGTGTCAGGAAATTCGCTATCTAGCATTCTGCAATGCATGGTGATTGTGAAACACGTTTTCAATAATTTTCCTGTTGCGCCTTTTATTGGAGCTTTCACTGCTCCTTTCACATATTTGATTCCTCTCTGGTCAAGCTTACTCACTAATGATAATGGAAATGTTGTGACATGGCTGCCAGTGTCAAGAAGGGCTGTTAAGTGTCTCGGCGTTCCATCATCTTCATAAATGAGCAGACCAAGGATTGGTCTGTCCTTGAGTAAGGGGTATGCCTCTTTATCCACCCCGTAGCAGGCTAAGCTATTGCAGTCGCAGTTTATCTCATGAATCATCTATGTGATTAACATTTTGAATCAATATTTGATGATATGGGTAACATTTCGCAGCTTCTGATAGTGACGACTGGCTTTTCTGCGCTGGGTTCTTCTGGGACAGTTGCCAGGCGAGGGGGTTTTGCAGGTGGGCTTTATACTTTGAAAATAACACCACTTGCTCTGAGGGCATAAGGACGATTTTCTCATCTTGATCTGCCTTTGCTTTATTTTGTACTTGTAAATCCTTAAGTTCAATGCTCGTTGAACGCATGTGTTGCAAATTGCGCCAATACCTAGAGGATCTGTGAAATGCAGTGTGCAATTTAGCATGCAGTTTAAACGGTTTTTCTGGCACATTTTGCAGTCTTTCTTCGGTATTCCTGCTTTGCCTATATGTTAGCCAACATTTTCCTCCATAATAGCAGAGGAGAACTGCACAAGCCGCTACAGCAATGGTGATCGCTAGATTACAAATAACTTGTATTGGGCCTTTCAGTATCGTGGTGAAAAATTGGCCAGAAGATTGTGCCCATGTTTTGAAACCTGTGGCAATGCCATTCATTGTGGAGGAAACAACACGGTTGGTTTTATTCCCGGAAGTGTCGAAGGTTTTCTCGAATGGTGATGCGTACCAAACTTGAGCTTTTGCAAAATCGTTGAGCAAACCCACTTGTTGTTGAAGGATTTATTGTTGGTGCAGAAGCGGACAAGATAAGATTGATGCTCCCAGCTTGGGCGTATCTCTCATCGTGAAACAGTGAAGGTTTATCGAATTTATATTGGATTGAAAGGTGATGCTAATACGTCATTTCGATGTCCAAATTTCTCACATCTACTCTGCCTGTTGGCGAGTAATAATCCCAGCTCCTCATCGCAACAGCTA